>JAGDQP010023694.1:0-28846 GCA_022664845.1 Lepisma saccharinum | reverse complement strand
TTTTCCACAATCAAAAAGATGTTTTTTTGAAAATCGAAAAAAAAATTGTAACAAGATAAATCTTTTGAAATAAAAGAAGAATCGAGAAAATAAAATATGAGAAATTTTAATATAAAACAATTGTGTTCTTCTTTCTCCTCTTAACCCAAAGAAAAACTAAGGTAAACTCTATTCATAGACTCTATCGTTTTCATGGGTGTCTGCGCAGGTAGAACCCCAGTATATTGCCCTACCCAGGGACCCAAAATGATGTTTAATGGCCCTGTTCACCCCTCTCAACAATGGCCAGTTTCTCCAACGTCGATTAAATATAGCTTAACCATCCGATAACTAACCGTGCATTAAATTTTAACCGTCCGTTAAATTTTTTCCATTTCACCAACGTTAACATTACAAATTTAACAAACCGTTTACAATCGGACCGTTAAGTGAAGAAACCACTTGATTTCTAAATTTCTCATAAGCTAAACGAATTCTGATTGGTAGACTGAAAAGTTGTGTACGCCTGACAAATGAACCTCGCAATCCGCAAGCAATAGGTCGCTGGCACTTGCTCGTATGTGTTTGTGTTTTTAAACATGTGTGTGTGTATATATATTCAAATGATCTCCAAATAAATGCCAATAAAATAATATTACAATCTGTAAACAAGGCAAGAATATTATCCTCTCCCGACTTACGAAAGCAATTTTCAGTATATATATCTTTTCGACACACTAGAGGAATAGAAACATGATTTGAAAAATGTTTCTTATGTATGAATATGTTAATACAGATTGTTTCTACTTTCGTTTACATTGCTAATTGCAGTGCTCAAAAGGTTGAAGCCCTTCATTCTTATAAATACAGACAGGATTAGCCAGCTTTCATCTATTTCATGGATGTAATACTTTATGTTAGCTGCTTCTGTTGTGTGGCGTTAAATGTAGTTCCAATGTTGTTATTTTCATAATTTCGGATGCATGCAGTATAATGAAATAAAGTCAAGCATGGATCAAGTTCAGTTTAGGTCACCCAGCTACTGAGCAATACGTACGCTTTATAACACTCCCTCTCTTGCAAATGATTTACTTATAGACACTTCTGTAAATATCTAGCGGTTGACATCAACCCAAATTCAATTTCGAGAAGCTATACTTAATAATAATTTACATAAATACGTAATTGATTTACTTTACACACAGGTATGGTACCACATGGGAAATATCAGTGGCGTCATTTCGTGTGATGAATATCACGTATTTGCTACATAATTAATTGAAAGATATCGAGGGGCGCTAGAAAGCATAGATAGGTTAGGTAAAGTCTGGGTAATTATTTTATCGTTATACTTGAAGCACATCACATTTAACAGGCCATCCTTGTGTTCAGCTCCAACGCGGAAGTAGCTAATTAATTGCACGTGTTGCAATTTCAGTCTCATACTTTCAAGGCCTAAATTTTTCTCCCGTGAATTTTACATTGTTGGCTTACCTAAATTAAACTTAACCCGGGGCTGGGACATATTATTGAAGGGTGTATGCGTGTTCTTGCACTCACATCATCCTTGCTCCAGATTGTTCATTGCACGGATCCGAAATAATGTCAATATCATTGCAAGTACATTCAGCGCCGCATAATAGAAGTAGCTAAAAGTAAGAAATACTTAATATGAACATGCATGACTTATTGGCAATAGTTAAAGGAGATATACTCGACGGAAAAGCATTCTTTGTACGTAGTATGAAGAAGTCTTATCGTTATGCTAACTTTTCCTGTTTCCTGTTTCCCCTCCCAAAATATCTTAAATCGACGTTTCTGGCATATACTACCACTCTCCGAAACAGTTTTGTAAACTATATACAGACATGTATTAGAGAAAAGTATTCTCCTGAAATTATTTAAAAGGAATTATGTTAATCGTTAAGACAACGTGTACAAAGGAGTAGTAAAGCGACTTCGTGCGGTTTGTTCTTTACAAGATTGCCTTTCTTTTGTACGATATATATTAAAAACGATGATCAAGTGCGTAATTTTTACCTTAGGCCTAAATACGTAGCGCACACGTCTACTTTTCCTGTAAAACCATTCTTTAGAGCGCGTCTTCTTAAGCATACCCATATAGACCCCTAACATACTCGAGCATCTTATTTACAATACCCGCAAAACAGGCAACATTGTTTTTAGATGTTTTTGATCTTTAATACTATTGAAATGCATTGTGCCAAGTTGTATATTTCATCAAGCAATTCTGTGTTTATGCTTTCCATTTCTTGTTTCCTGTGTTCAAACTTTCGAGATACACAATCACTATCGGACCGTTAAATATTTAATCGATGAAAATCTGATGATTAAAGTTAACGACAGATTTAACAAACCGTTAGCGTTAACCGATGTTGATGAAACGGTCATTTCTCCTAATCAGACGTTAAATGTGCTTAACGGGTTGTTAAATCTTTAACCAGCGTTGGTGAAACCGGCCGTGTGTATTTAGTGTCGGATATGGTTCTATTGGGTGCATTTTGTACCCAGTGTATATTCAGAGCAAACAAGACGCTGGTTTTTTTCAATTTAGTTCAGAAAATATATATATATGTTCTAAAACTGACGAAGTTTTGTAATCGACCAGACATTTTAAATTTGGTTTAAATTTTACCGCAAATATTACCTGCTCAAAGATTTGTTCGCAAAACACTTCAAGAGCTAATGAATTTTACTGAAGAGGAGAGGAATTATTGGTGACTGAGGTTGCCTCTCCCGTCATATCCATTAACTCCCGAAGCTGAAAAATATTGTTTATTTCTTTTAGGATATTGCATTCAAATATGGCCATCTATTCGAAAACAACCAACCTGCCGTTGTTACAGTGAAAGTAATAGTACCAAATCTTGAAGGTATTTTTGCGGTAATGTACCTAGTGGTGGTTCCTAAAAAATTTCAAAGGTGACCGAAATAACCAGCAATAAGGCCTTCCATATGAGTGAAAATGATAAACGCAATCACCATCATGCAACCGGGCAATGAGTCTCTTTTATTGATAAATACACCTAAAGTTCAGGGAAATGCATACAATTCTTACTCCTGTTTGTTGTCAGCACGTTTATTTAAACAAAATGTTCCGCAAAGGAAGTCTGCTTGCGATATCGACTTGGCGCAACTGGAAAATAGTCCCATTCATGCTTATTTCGATCCACCTTTAGGTTCTACTTCAAACAATTTCTGATATGTCCTATTTCCTTTGGAAAATTCCTTGCGCACCCATTGCACAATTTTGGAATATGTACTTTGGAAAGAGCAGGCTGACGTCTTTGACGTTACTATGCCGCGTATGCTCTATTCTTCATGGTATTTTATATCGGAAGCTCTAAAATGAATTTCCAAACACTTTCATCAGCCTATAGCCCAGAAACGTGCCGAAATTTCCCGCGAAGAGAGAATACATCCCTCCACGTTTGTCGGTCTTATTGCAACACCTTGTATTTATTCATTCAATTTGTATAAATCGTATCAATAAATTTTCAAAGTCTCTGTCATGCATAGTCAAATATTTTTCTCTCATGATTCTTCTATGATAACGGAAGAGGCAGTTATATTTGTATTTATTTATTTATTTTAAAATTGTGTTTGATAATCCGCTCAAATATAGTCGGAAGCAAACAATATTATTCTACTGGAAAATCTTCAATCTCAACTTGAAAATATTTACTACAAAAAAGGGTATTTACCTGGGCTGCTGGACGTCTACTGTCGCCACTTTTGACATTACATGATCATCTTTGTTTTTTTTTCTTTTTGAAGTCAACCACTTTTCCATAAATGTAGACATTATTCCTAATTATGTAGCACAATATATAATAACTCTGTCACTTAAACACAAAACTCACTACACACAATGAATGAAGGTATCTCACTCATAGCTAGTGAAAAGCGAAACTAACACTATGTTGGCTGTGTGATTTAGTCACTGTAGAGTATACTATAAAAAAAGTTCCCATTTATGGTCAACGATAATGTTCATTCACCCGCTCGTGACACCGCTCAACCTGGGACAGAGACATCCTTGGTAGCTACTTCAATCTTATGAACAAACATTTCAAACCAATAAATGTTTTTCGCGGGACTTACGAATGTTAGAATATGAAAGAAACGGGAAAGAAAATATCTTCATTTCTATTTGTTATTTACGATTTACCCCGTCTCCAATGCCTGTGGCAGGTGTGAATTGCTGTTTTATTATACAGCGACCTGGGTTGTGTTTTTCTGGGACAAAATTCAGTTTGCTCATAAACTTTCCTCTAGTTCCAATCATTATTATCAATGTAAAAAAAAAAAAAAAAAAAGTCAGGTTCTTCAACCGCCAACAGTACAGATTTCTTAAGTCATAAAATTCTTTCCACACACCGCATGCGAGCGTCTTATCCAGCCAAAGGGAATTTTGAAAGCCCTGCCAGTTTTTTTTTAAATGTCCCAAAACAAGCACAATATCAACGTGCAACTGTTTTTCATCTTTCCTCCCTCTCTTCTCTCTTTCTCTTTCATCTTCTCTTCTTCCTGGTTCAGAGAGAGACACTGCAGAATATAGTAACCTTGCACTGCAGGACAGCACCCACGATTGTATTGTAAAATTAACCGCTCCCGTAGAAAGGCCGGTCGAAGGGCAAATCATGTCAAAAGAACCTCGACTGAACCTCAAAATTGTCGCTTGCTTTCAGTAAGTTTATGATATCAACAATAATAGTGGAGGAAGTGAGGATATTTTACAGAGCATTCTTTGTATTGTAACGGGGTTACAAATGTTGGCTCTTAGATTAGGGTGCGAATTTGTCCCAGCTTCTCCAAAATTGAATGCACGTATTGTTCAACCTTTATTCCCAAACATTGAACTGAAAAGTATGACGCATGTGAAACTGTCCATCCTATTATTTCCATGCATTTTCCCTGCAGATAGCACAGGGTTGGAAATTTATGAACAATCACATAAATCCGCTTCAATCGTCCCTTTCATTCCCTGTTTCACTGCCAGGTTTCAAAATTCATATAGCTGGGTACACGGCGTGTACCCACCGTGTACCCAGCGTTGCTCCAATATTCAGGTAAGTACACGCTTCCTTCTAAAATTTTAAGGTGGGTACACGCCGTGTACCCGCGTGTACCCTCCATTCCAGCCCTGAAAGGAAGTACACATATCGGGTTTGATTCCCGACGGAAACTCCGTTGAACACAGTGAATACCAACTCTCTTCTCTCTCCCTCGCTCGCTATATACAGTGGCGGGCAAAAGTGTTGGAACAAGCCTAAATATTACTTTGTTTATATATTAAACCTAACAAAACATAAATTGCAACAAATTTATTTCACTTAAATAATAATTTTAGCTGGAAAATAAAACTTAAATGCAATTAAAAGAATTTATAAAGGAAACCATTATTTTATAACCGGACGCTCCGGGGGGTCGTCGGTTCGATTCCAGTAACCGCCCATCCCGACTGAGGTTTTCCTCAGTCACACTAGGCCAATGCCGGGATAGTACCTTCAAAATTAGACTTTCGTTACTTTGTTCCCCTCAGCCTGAACCATAACGTATCCCAGCCTGAGCCAGAGATGCCTGAAGGCCATAAATACACATTCCAATTTCTCCAGTGACGTCCTGGGAGGAGATGTCCCAAAGCGTAGCATCATGAGATATATGTGGTCCCCTAACACCTTGCGATATGCAACCGATATCATAATTATGGCAGTCCAGAGACACATTCCCAATCCATGCCAATGGAATCTATTTTTTGAATCACATTTTCGAATATCTATTTCTAACCAGATACATAAATTGTGTGCAATGCGAACAAAAAACAAACGTGAAGCACGGACGGGTTCCCTCGTGAAATTACTTACAAATTGGCCCACGGTGAATATGAATAATGCTAAATTTAAAGAAAACACCCAAATAGTGAAAAAATATGTGTAATGACGTTTATCATCTGTGATATTTTAATATTAATATAACTTATGTGTTCTTACTCCAAATACAATACGCCTACAGTTTCAGTAATTTATCTGGTAGTGAGTTATAATCTATTCTAGATTTTTCGAAATCAATGATAAAGAGCAAACACAAATATAGGCTATACAAGCCATTGTATGCTTCCAATAGATAACGGAATTTTATGCTTCTTAACAGATAATATATACTATATATTAAACAAGTGAGGCATGTGTAAGCGAAAATGAATGTGTACCAATGCGTATAGGTCTAAGACGTAAACAAAAGGAATGGCCATGAGAAGTTAAAAAAAATGTGAAATAATACCAAAAGAGTCCTCATGATTATACACTAGCGAACAATATAATAACAAATGTAACATATCCTTTAACTAATTTAACATATTTCCCATAATATTCATTAATTACACACACCACACAAAAAAGGAACCACAACCTATAAAATTCAGTTTATACCAGTTAGTTTTTATCAGCATAATTTTAATTAATATTACACAAATTTTAAAATGCTGTTTTATATACTGCACTACTACATACACACTTTCATGTTCACAATTCATATAAATAACCATTTAGGAATATCAATTCAACTTAAAATATTTTTTTTATCAAAACACTATTTCCCACAGTTCTACACTAATACATGCTTTCACTAAAAATAGTTCTTAATACTTAACATATTCTAATTACAATTATCAATCTTATCATAATTTTCTGACCTACTAAGCATGTCAATGATTGCAGAGAATAATAATATCCTATATGGTAACTTACATCCGCTAATTTAAATAGAAAACTCCTAAAATATTTTAAAGTAGAGTAGCAGTTAACACAGCATACTATGCAATACTTAGTACTAATGATCTATATATATATATATATATATATAGATATATAGTGGTGTATTTCTACAGAAACAAGTGCCCTAACGCTACTGCATCCTTCATTACGTAAATTTCGCTATATATATAGAAATAGATACATAATTTTAAAAAAGTGCCCTGGTGCCGCTAGGGCTGAAATGCACCACTATATATAAATATAATTATCTTTAGTCCTAATCCTATATGGTTTTCAACTATTCTCATTTCTCTTTCGTGTAGTAACGTCATGTTAGTGGTAATTACAAGAAATTTCGGTCAGATTACTTTTAATAACTCCGGAAGTAGAAACTACCAAGTTTTTCGTCCATTTTTCCTTTCCAGATTTTTCGTCTTTCTCTATTTTCTGAATGCAAATACCATTAGGGACCCACCTATACCACGAATATACAATAATTTGGTTCCGTTATGTGTAATTGTCCCTGAATCTGATAGAAATAGTCGTGGTTGGTTTTCAGCACCAGTTCTCCACAAGCCGATAATGTTAAATTTTTTTATCTTTTTAGTTCTCACAGCTTTTGTACGATGGTCATCTCTCTTGCTACGTATCCGGACTTAACTTCTACAAGACCATCATCATCTATTAAACCATCAGTTGTTCCTAGAAAAAGGTTTTTGCCTGTCAATGAACAACCTTAATTTTCTTACTTCTACTTTCAGTCTATTTTCGAGATCTTTGAATGTAAGTTACTCTATTGAACGGCCATACTTCATAGACTCGTATCGACTACAGAATACAGCATATTTTAAACATAATTTTGGGGATTTGTTGCTGTCTTCGTTTTGTATACTTTGCCAAAATTGGAGGCAGTTAGGATTTTTTCGCTCACCATTCCACATTTTCTCTTTGGCCTCTCGTATTTTCCTCTAAGTATTGTTTTTAACAGCAGACGTTCGTAGGCTCATTAAAAATGCATATCTTTACTCAGAACTTACTGTCAAACCATAATCTTCATCTGAGTCCTTTTCAGTAAATAGTTTTCTTTCTTTTACATTTTGTTTTTTAGTTGAATCCTTGTTTGCTCCTTTTCACTTTTCATTGAATATTTGCGTTCCAATCGTTTAATGAAAATTCCAGGACTCGATTGAAGAAGTGCCATGTGAGTGAAGTTCTTTGTGTTATGCTGTATTACAGCGCACGCCACATCCTCCATTTAGGGAAAAGTTTTCTCATTTTCCACCCAAAATTTAGCTATAACTGAGTAAAAATGTTCCACACGATTGCTATCTACATCCTAAATCAGATTAGAGGAATGTTTCCTAACCACATTTACAGTTTCCATTAGCTTATCAAAAATTTCTTCCGGTTTTAATGTTGACACATAGTTTTACTCTCGATCACGTATGGTCGCCGAAAACAGTACGGGACATTTAGAATGTCTTTACGTAATCCTTCTACACGATCTTCAACAGAACCCTGCTGTTCTTTTCTATACTTGATTGACATGTGTATGTGTGGAGTATTGTGTTATATGGAGCGGAAACGTGGACCCTACGAAGAAAGAAGCCTTTGAAATGTGGATATGAAGGAGAATGGAAAGGATCATTTGGATAGAGATGCAAAATGAAAAAATGTTCTGAAGAGAGTAGGAGAGATATGAACCAAGAAAATAAATTGGTTGGGATATTAGCTGCGTAGAGATTGTATACTTAGGGATGCAACTAAATCTATGATTGAGGGAGAGGGGAAGAAGACGAATTCAACTCCTTGACAATATTAAAGAAGTTAAATCGTGTGTTGGGATGAAAAAGAAAACACAAAATCGGGATGGACGGAGGGCGCTTAGCTTGCCTTGAACTAGTTCATATACTTAGTTAATACGATAGGGCTTATATTATGTGTATAAGGGTACAAATCAAGCCAGTTAATACCTAGATCAGCGCAATGATCTAGGTAAATTAAGGGTGGGATTACTTACAGTTGGTTGTAATTCATTACCATTCATCTTTTTTTTCATCTCTTGTGTCTTATTATTATTATCTTTATTATAGTTCCTTTTACAAAATTCTGTATTTATTGTATCCGTTAGAGGGATAACTTTTTGTTCTTTCTTTTACTCTCTTTTTCAGGCTTCAGTAGCCAGAAATAGCTGAGAAGCTTTATATCCCATCCCCCCCCCCCCATATGACTGTCCGTCTTTCGACAACTTTTAATTCAGGATCTACTAGGATTACGAGGTGGCGTTGGAATGATCTCAGCTATGCGAGTTCAGATCCACATAGATTATCTAGATCGGATGAGGGGGTCCCGAAATAAGAGAAGTGGGCTCATTTGGAAGGAAATCGGCCAGAGCCTAGTTTGTAGGTACCATCCCAGTATTTCTCTCCTGTGACTGAGGAAAAACCTCAATCAGGATGGACGTCCGCTGGAATCGTTGCCAGGATCTTCCGATTGCTAAGCCAACGCTCTACAAACTGAGCTACGGCCGCTCGGTTCGACACTTTTTAACTCAGGAATTACTAGGGCTACGAGGGTGATTAGGTATCGCAACTCGAAACACCTCGGAGCTGCAGAGACCAGGTCTGTCAGTCCGTCGACAAAGTACTAAGACTACGAAAGTACTTGAGATGTGTTAACTCGAAAGATCTCGGCGATACTTTTCTAAAGACACAGATCATCCAAATTGGACGTTCGCTTCTGAAGCCTGGTGGTAGCACATGCGCAATGTGCACAGTCCCCCACTGGGCTCCGTCTATCTTTTTGCTAGGTTTCGTGAAATCATAAATGTAATCTTACTAGAAACAAATATTTTTAAAAAAGTACGCAAAGTAAAAGTCGTGTGTATTGATCAGCAATAAACAAATATTGGATGTTCCTGGATCGGAGCTCTACAAGATAAGAACGGTGAAATAGATTACTTCTTTCATAGAGTTATAAATGAAACGATGAAATATGCATAAAAGAATATGAAACGCCCAATGATTTACAGAAAGAACGGATCCCCACTGTCTTGTACGTAGTTTTGATACAAAATAAAGTTCACAAATACAATGTTATCTGTTCATTACAATACATAGTAATTTCATTATTGATGCAAATATGCGGAAAGAGCAAACTGATGAAAGAAAACAAATTATTTATTATATCTTATACCCTAAAAATTCATCTTATGTGACGTCTCTCTTGTCAACAAAGCACCTGTTGATACGTGCGATTTTAGGATTATGGAAAGTTCCGTGCTCTTTTCCCACCGGCTTTCTGAACACGGTGGTTCGAATCTAACCTTAAAATGTGGTCTAGTTCTTCGATTAGTTCTAAGACTACCACAAACTGTTCGAATACAAAATTATAGAATGTAAGTACTTTATTTGAATAGGGTTGGTATTATTGTCATTACACTGTAAAATTCGACAATAGATCTATTGTGTACACAGGAACTTTCAAATGCCATGTGCGAAGAATCGACTTTTTAAACGAGGAACGAATTACAATTCAAGGCTGTAGAATGGCTTGATGTGCAATTAGCTTGGTTAATCAATTTGACTTTTTCTATCCTTTTGCTTCTAAAATAAGCCTAAATTCTGACTGGCATATCCTTATGTTATTGATAAGAACCTAAACATTCAATATTGCATTTGGAATTTTGAAGTACTTTTTAATATTATTTTTATACTCAGTTTCGTTAAAGACAACAACATTTTAACCATTTCTTCATTTTTTTTTATTTTTTTTTACTTATTCACCGTGTTTTGATATACCGAATTAAATAATCATCACAAATCTTCAACGTCGAACACAGGAAAATACATGTAGTACATCTGGTATTCAAGCCCTTATATGACTGCGAATCAAAACTAAAATTCGATATCTGCAAGACACTAGGGTGGTCAAAGTTAGCGCGCTTAGTCACGGGTTCAATTCCCATCGGGGTTCATTGAACGAAGTGCTTCGGAGTTCACTTGGCCTAAAAACACACACAAAAAAAAAAAAAAAACATGCCGACCGGTCCTGAGAATTCACCAGCTCGTTGACAACTCGTTCGATCGATCGATATTTGCAGTACGGATCCAAATCCGATACCCGAACCCAGTTCTAATATCTGAATCCGCATTTGAATGTGAAATCCAATATATATTGAAAACTGAATCCAACCATCCGAGTTTTTGGCATCTCTTCATATATAGATTTCAGACCTGAAATATTAAGATTTATCCATCTATTATATATTTTTCTTTGTGAAGAGAGGAAGACATTGATGCCACCCTGATCTTAAATTTAAGAAACTATTCCAGTATCCGATTGGAGGCCTACAGAAACACAGAAGATAACATATCTCATTCTCAGAAGGAACACTCGCCAGGTGTTAGAGCCCGATTTTGATGAAAATTAATATGTAGGGTAAGTGCCTAGGTAAACCTTCACAGCCAAAATTATACGTGCTGTCGTCAACAAATAACGGCAGAACCCGAGAAAGATGAAACATAGAGAGCAAGTAAATCCAATACAGAGTACGGAAAACGCATTTTCTTTTATAAACTGTTACATATATTAAAAGCAAATGAATATTAATGGATACTGGACAGGAGGTGATATAAGCTGGATGGTATGACGACAATGACCGCCATCTTGACTATACTTCAAAGTTTTTAAGTAGTAAGTGGGTCATGTGATATATCAATTTGTGCTGGAATGTTCCAAGAAACAACATGATGAAGTTAATTTTGGCATATAACTAATCCTGTACGACAAAATGACTCGTCAAATTGACTTAAAAAATGTGCAAGTCGAATAATGAAAAAAAAAAATCTTTTTGTTGGAACGAACGAAAACTAAACGTTACATAAGAGGTACCGTTATGTTGGAAAATATAATCCTCATGGCCGCAACATGTAGTGTACTATGAAGTTTTAAATACACTAACGGAAGATAGAAGTCCCAATTTCAAGAACGCGTAATGCTAGGTGAATATGAAATTCTCCAGGTCAATTTCAGATGCCATTTTTTCATACAGGATTAGTTTTGTGCCAAAATTGAATTCGTCATTGGGTTTCTTGGAACATTCCAGCACAGATTCATTCATACAGGGTGGTCCGGAAGTGGGCGTACCCCTAATTGGTGTTTTCTGACGGTTTTACCCACATTTGTTTGGTAATATTGCTTTTCATTGTCTGGCAACATTGCTGTACATGTTCATTTGTTTTCTGCTTGGTAATAGTTATTTGCAGTGAAGTTGGAGTAATCAACAATGTGTGATCGAAGTCCATTTAGCATTGAACAATGATTAGTTGTTGCGGTTTGGCTTCATGAAAGGCGTCACACAGGAGACACCATGGAAAGTGTTAAAGCGAAATTTACAGACCGTTTTGGTATTAATCCACCAGAGAAAAGCAACAATGTTGGGGTGGGAAAAACGTGCATTTGCTACGGGCAGTGTGAAAGACCTTCCCCGAGGCGGTAGACCGATAAAACGGAAGGAAACGTGCCGTGAAGTGAAAGCATCAGTCGCCTTTAAAATCAACACGTAAAAGGTCTTCGGAGCTTAGTATTCCTAGGACCACCATGAAGACGCACATGAAAGAAGATCTAAAATTGAAGGTTTACCGTCCAATGCATGTGAATGAACTGAGTGACGCCGACATGGATGCGTGGAAAGAGGCATGCAGAACTCTCCTTCAGGCGTTCCCTTCCAAACGACCCCGTGGTGCAGTCTTCTTCACAGACGAGTGTGCTATTTATTGGAGTATGCATTCTCGGAATATTATAATGTGGTGTAAGGAAAACCCCCCGTTTTACAAAGAGATGGAGACAAACCCACCACACGTGATGGTGTGGGCTGGAATGAGTGCAACACACTTTTTTGGGCCTTACTTCTTCGAAAACAATGTTAATGGACATTCTTACAAGAAGATGCTTAGTGAGTGGTTGGTGCCTCAACTGGAAGAAAATGGTAACAAAGACACTGCTGTGATACAGCAGGATGGAGCACCAGCGCACTTCGCGGTTCACGTGCGCAATTACCTGATGAGACGTTTCCTGGCCGCTGGATTGGAAGAGGCTCTGCATCTTCACCAGCTCCCTTTGCTTGGCCTCCAAGAAGTCCCGATCTGACGACACCAGACAATGCTCTCTGGGGCTTCATAAAGCAACAAGTAAGAAACACTCGATATCACACAACGCAGGAATTACGAGAAGCTGTGGAACACGCCTTCACCCACGTGACTCCGGAGTATCTCAGCAAAACATCTGCGAGAACTTGGCGCAGAATTCAGCTGGGTTACGACATGGATGGTGCTCATACCGATATTTATGACTCTTAAGACTTCAAAGTAACTGAGTACAGACATTCTACCATAAACAACACTATACTGTTGAACCTAAAGAGGGGGTACGCCCACTTCCGGACCACCCTGTACATAAATAAAATGAACTAGATCCTTTCACGACAATAAAATGTTACTGTAGACATTTTTATGATTTACAGGCCGTGTAGAAGATTTTTCCTTCGACGTTTCAAATATCGAATTCTCTAGGTTCTTCTTGAAGAACACTGAGAGTTACATGTTCGAAGCATCGGAGAAAAAAATTTTCTACATGAGTTGTAAACCCATAGAAATGTTTACAATGAATCCTTTACAGTGCCACGTTATAATTACTGCAAAACGTTTTACTTTTTGCGCAAGTTCCTGCTCCACGAAAACGAACAAAAGAATTTGAACCCTACTTTGTGTCATTGTTGTTCTCAATTTGCTTTTCACAAATGTTGAAAATGCCCCTTCAGAAGAACAATTTGTTACAGGAAGAGTCAGAAACAGTTTTAGAATATTAGTAGTACATTTCATCAAATCTTCAAGGCCATATTTTAGAAGGTGCTCCAAGAATAGCCTTGCATCCTTGAGATTTTTTAGTTGAGATTCATGCCTAGCCAAACTGGATTCTGTTTCGAGTGCTGGAATACTAACTTTAAAAATATCTGCTGATGGTGCCACTACTTTCATACTGACTTGATCATATCTGTAGCTTCCTATGAAATCTTTCACTGAATCCGCGTAATAAACAGCCAATTAAGGGATGGGAAAGATTGATATGCATTTCTTTTCCTTTCGAGGAAAAATTACGCGCTGATTCCATGTTGTTGTCTAACCATCTATTTACTCTCTTCTTTTCCACTCTTGGTATTTCTATGTCCCTCTTTTGACACATCTCTTTCATTTCTGAATACAAATCCTGAAAGTACTACTCATTCCGCTTTTCTTTCAACGCAGACTTTTGCTTACTTTTAAGATAATTTGCAAAAGACGATGCATTATTTGCATTAATAAAATGAAACTAAAAGTTATTGCAAGTCGAAAGGCAGGATTTGAAAATAGCACCAAATCGGTTTCCATGTTGAAGTCTGCGTTGGAAGAAAAGCGGAATGAGTAGTACTTTTTTGCATTCAGAAGCGAAAGAGATGTGTCAAAAGACGGACATAGAAATACCAAAAGTGGGAAAGAAGAGAGTAAATTTTGACACTAAATTCTCTGTCATTATTTTCGCATCTTGTTGACGTGTTGAAACACGTATCTGATGTAAAACATGAATCATGGAGTCAAAATTTTCTTTCAATATGATGCCACAGCTTCAGTCCTACAAGCTCACCTAATCTTCGAAATGACTTTAGGGAATGGAGTTTACGCTAGACTTCTTTCTGAACAGCCTTCAAGGTAGCGTGTGCATATCGGATCGCACTTGTTTTGTATAAAATTGTATATAAGCTTAAAAAAAAAGAAAAGAAAAAAAAAAGATCGAGGAAGATTCATTCTATGCTAATTATAATGTTCAATTGAATATAGCAGACTACCATATCTCTCGAAAAAACAGAAAATGGAAACTATAGCATTAGATTGGCTTTGTGAAGAGCAGAAGATATCATGAAAATATTCTTCATATTAAAAAAGTTATCGTGGGACAAGTTTAACATTATAACCATATGAGAAGCTCCTTCGTGAAACGGACTTAACAGGCGGATACACGATTTTGGTTTTCAGTTCAGAGTTTGATATTCTTTATAGAAGTGAACTTCTGTCCAAACCGTACAAGTGGGCTGACTTTAAACGGTCAAATTTACGAGGCTCCAACAAGATTCACATCTTTCGGCGTGCATCCATCTCCAGTATGTTTTACCTTGCTGACGAACGGTTTGCATCAAGGCACTCGATTATGAAAGCTGGCGTTCTGCAGCACATTGCGCATGGTGTCTTCCCATCTGATTTCAGCTCAGTATTTTACATAAATTATTTGCATATAATTTTTCACTTTCCTTACTATCATAGCCTCTTCTTTATTTTATAACAGTCTTAGGTTATCTATCAGAGGGCCGAATTCAAGCTTAGCTTCCTTTTTGGAGCGCCTCATGATGCTGAAACTTGTCCTCTTTATCATCTGCAGAGATTTGTGTAATTTGATCGACGGTTCTTTCTTTTCTTCTTCTCAATGGGACACACAAACAATTAACATTGCTTTAAGGTGCTTTTCTAGTCATTTCGGTCAAATTTCACAACGCGCTGTGTGCACAAATTGAACGTAAAAATTTCTGGCTTAAAACGCTCATTTTCAACATCGCGGTTACTAAAAGAAGTGAAAAGCGAACACGGATTTTCCCCCATTATCAACAACGAATTATGAAGCGAATAATCACACTAGATCTGAATAACTGGAAAGAGTGTATTTGTTTTCTATACATAGACCACATAAAAACCCAAAATCGATATTTTGACCTCATAGGTTGCTTTTCACATCTCAGGTATTACATAAAGTATTGCAATGAACATCTAAAATCTTCTGCTATAGCCTGGGCAAAAGGCAACGCCATTTGTTGTACTTTGTAGAGAATTTACTACTGAGCGTATTGGTGCAACATATTCTTTCTAACCATGACATACAAACACGAAAATGCTGCAAAGAAGCGCTCGAGGGACGAAAACTGAGAATGAGAGACCATAAACATTTTTTAAAAAGAGATACATTTTGACATTAATAAATTTACTAGGAACACTATACTTTCAGCATCTTGTTACGCTTTACAGATCTCATTGTTTCGCATTTAAAAAAAATAACAATAATTCCATACAAATTTAATTAATAAGTCAATTTTCATAATTTATGTTTTGATGAACAACAGAATGTTTCCTCTCATAATAGAATCGTCATTAAATATTACCTTCCTCACTTCATAATAACCTCACTTTTCACTTGCGATTTCAAGAATCACTGTCAATCATCATGTTCCACGTAGCACAGAATATAAAACCATCTCACATTAGACCACATGACCTCTCACATTCTCTCTATGAGCTTCCAATGTCCCTCACCAATACAGCACTTTTCATCTAATGCAACTATATTGTTTACAATCAACAGTTACAAAATTACCAAAATTCTCGATGGCAATAGCCCTGTCCTCCATGGGAGAATGAATTTTTATTTGTCGCATATGAGTGTCGCGTCCGTTTTGATGGTTACTTATCACGGCGATCTGAATCATAAACGTCCGAATTGGTTTCTCATGAATATCTTTGATCGGTACAAGAACCCATCCTGTGGGCTCAGTGAGATCTACCACTTCAACTTCTTGTAGATCATTGAAGTTCGTGCCTGCCCGAACTGATATTCTGCAAAACAAAACACACAAACATATTAACGATACAATAAAATAAAACAGAATCATTTTACACGCATCAAAATTACGCAAATAAGCAATACTCAACATACTTATTTCTCCAAATGTATTTCGTGACATCATTTAACTAACAAATACTATTTTTAATCTCAATAAAACATGAAGGCATCCGCAGTTCGGATAGAAAGTTTTATAGATCATATACAGGAGCTCAAATTACATGTTTGATAACTAATACCGGTATTAGCATACATGTTTAGCGCATGCGAAACAAAATACAAATCTCCTAAACAAAGAATGAAATTTGGCAAGCATGACAACCAGGTATTTTGACATGTAAGGTAAAATTACCCGACTTTGCACCCAATCCGCGGACGATTTGCAGTGCGCGCAAATACCATAATTTTGATGCTGACAAAGACTGAATGACAGCTTTCGCCCTCTCCAAAGCAAAAGACAAAATGTAATCAACAATTACCTCGGACCACTAATGTATACATTCCCGAACCAATGTACCTTACTTGTTTGACGCTCTCCACAACTAATAGCAATAAAATAATAACCACTGCTACAGATTACGAACTAATACTTTTCAGAAACACGAGCGAGCTCGTTTACACAAACTCGGAAAATTAATGTAACTCTTCGTTATGAGATGAAAGGAAATTGATGGGACATAAGATTCGGGACCGTGAGAGGATCTGTTTTCGGCAAACGGGGACGTCTCGTAACTGGGACATACAAGAAGATACACGGACTGTTCTTGAGACATGTAATATTATTCTTCCCAGGAAACAGGATAAGTCTGGTAACTGTATACTGTACGCTCAAACACGGTGGGGACCATGAATAACATATTAAAAAAAGTGAGAGAGGGGACTACTGATAAAAAGATGATTGCAGAGTGACTGCATGATGATCGATAACACTCAGGCCTTGTATCCATAATATGATTAAACAGATTATTTTTGACAAGGCTGTTCACTACCATTACACAATGCTACAAATAAAACTTTTATTAGGATTATGGAAGATAGACAGAAGAAGGACTTGAAGAAAAAAATGGACTTAATTGAGATACTGAGAGTACAGTTTGGAAGGTAAACCCAAGAAGAAAAAAGAAAACGAGAAAGAGAGGTAGAAGGCGAAAAGAAGAGATGGTATGGTATAGCAAGTAAGGAGAAAAATCGAAGATAATGCTCAGAAATGAAGGAATTAAAACGTACGGGAAAGAAGGTATTGTATAATAGAGATCGCTAGAAGACAAGGAAAGAAAAGGAGGATAAATAGGAACCGAAATTAAAATAAAATACTATGATTACGAGTTCGATGGAGTTGATGATGAATACGTAAGACACACCTGATTTTAACTTTCTATTCCACAACAAATCGACTGTAGAAGCATATTTCTTCTAGTTCCACTGAAACGAGATTAAGATGGATGTGTCCTGTTTAATGCATGGAAAATGTTGTGCAGTGTTGCCAGCTTCACTCTTTTATTACAACTTCTTTTTGTCAGTCTATGAAGGTGATGAAAAAGTGGGTTTCATGTGTATCAGTAAATGTACTTTTCATACTAATAAGTTTATTTTCGATTTAATTACGATTCGTGTTTCGAACTAAAATATTGTGAAGGATAATGTTGAAAATTAAAAACAGATACTGAGTGAGGTGAATAAAAAAAAATAAAAATGCTGGAAAGTGTTTACTCACGAGTAAAGTATTCTCTCGCCTATCAGGTGAATAAAAGTTTGCTTTTACTCAAAAGTATTTTCTTGTGTCAACTGAGAGTTTACTTACAAGTTATCTTTATTCATTCTTATTTAAGCAATTGGTTCAAAATTGCCAATTGCATTTACTTACCACAAAAGCATTTACTTTCAAAGCACAAGTATTTACTCCTGATGGAAAGTATACTCTCTTTTTCTTCATTTTGTCCGAAGTATTTACTTAAAAATAGGCAATTATAAGCATTTACTCGTTTTTATTCACTTCACCCACTGAAAATGAAGGTGAGTTTCATTCCATAGAGTTGACGTTAACCATATTTGAGGCTAAATAACATAAATATGATTAAAATATGAAAATGGATAGAAACTGCCCCAGTTATAAGAAGTGTTTTAAGAAACAAATAGAAGCAAAGAAAGCAATTTCGGGTTCTTATCTTTTGTATGAAAGAATACAGTTTTACAAAATGCCACATATGTAATATATAAACACATTCAGGTCACAGAACAACTGGTAGGTTGAGAGTGAGCAGAAATAATGGAAGGTAGAAAATGGAAGGAAATAGCAAAATCGAGTCACGAACTGAAACAATGGGTTAACAGAGAATGGAAGAAGACACTAACAGGGAAGGGGGAGGGTTAGATAAAGAACAGAAAAGCAAAAAGAGAAAACAGATCTATTTAGACTAATGTAGTGGAAAGACGGGTCTTGTCCGAGGTTGTTCGTTTTGTGTTGAACTTCTTTTTGACTATGTATATGTGAATGTAAATTATTACTGACAGATGTCAAATTTATGCGACAAGTAGGCTGATCAACTTTTGAACATAATAATAATACGGGAGACTGGGTCATGACTAGGGCTCGGAACTTGATCTTTTTCCTGACGATTTGGGAACAATGCTGATAAGAAAAACTCATTTCACCCTAAACTGAAGCAAAACACGTGATTTTTATTTTGCCATTTTGGGGGTTTGTCATTTAATTGGTCGTTTTTTCTAAGGATTTGCTCTTATTTTCAACATTTTCCTGTTTACCTATAATTGCGTACATGTTTCACACATAACAACATGCTAAAGACAAAGCAAAAAGAATGCTTACTATTGGAATAATTCACGATAGAGCAAAGACATGCCGGACTTCAGATCAGGTCGCTGCAGCGGTAAAGGAAGAATTGGTTGCAACTGAAAGCTAAACATTCTTTTAAATGCTCTTTCCTTGTCACTTGTTCTTTTCTCCACTTCATAAACATTTTGAAACCTGATGAACTGGCCGCGAAGAACGCGAGCTTAGTCTCCAATGAGCTCAATTTTGTCCACACTTATCGAACAATCTGACTGCACAAAAGAGAAGAACAGCAAGGAAAGGAAATAATGAAAAGTAAAATTATTTTCCTTCCCTCACCCTCTATGCTGGATGAAAACATTCTTTCATTTTGTTTCGCAAGAGCCGTCATGCCAAATTCACTTCCTCCCTAAGTTTTGTTTCTGTTTTTAATCAGTCCAAGATTCCAACCCAGACTAAACCAAATTCAAGAGCTAAAATATAATTTAAAAAATCGGAAGATAGAAATACCGGAAGTACACCCTTAACCTAGTAGCTGTAGCGAACTTTAGATCTGACTGGGGAAGGGGGGGCATACAGTTCGATAGTGGATACAGTGGTTCGGTACTGCAATTCTGTATAACGTGGATATGGTAAAGGTAAAGCTATCCCCTGTGCGATACGCATGGGGGATGTGGAGGTAGCGCTCCACATTTTCTTGACCTACGGTCCTAAGTGAGGTGGAGTGGTCAGTCCCACGCTCGACCGCCTTTACCTTCCCAGGGTGTCCAGGAGTACCAAGGACACTCCGGTACTCAATTTGATAGGAGGCTGAGTGCACCTCAGAGCGCAAGGCATGGGAACACTGCCAGGAAAGTCTCCAGTGTCCTGACCGGGATTTGACCCGGGCCGCCCGATTGGTAGTCAGACGCGCTACCGCCTGAGCCATGAAAATAGTATTTTCTTAATCATTGTCATAGGCAAAAATAAATATTACTCTTGTGTATTTTAAGTGTCATGCAAATGCTTTAAGTTTTATATTAAGTTCTGAGTCATAAACTTCTTCCCATGAAAGATTCTAACACAGGTAAAGTAGTGAAATGTTTATAATCCGTAATATTTTTTTTCCATTTTACTTTTTCTTGCATATGGGCAATGTAAATAATAATAATAATAAGCACAGGTGTTACAGACTGATAGGTCCTGAGCCTACCCCAATGCCATCTGTCCGCGGTTGGTGCAACTGCGTCCACCTGAGTGACGGCAATGTGGTCAGCCCTGCGCGCCACGAGGCCACGAACAGGCGTATTAGGGGCTTTCTAGACCGAATATGGACAACGTACATTTTGTATTTCGCTGCCCGTAAGTGATCAAGTCACTGGCACTAAGAAAAGGTTCTCAATGCACTGTTGCAAAGCATCTCAGAGCTGCTTTCAACTTTTGCACCGTACGCACAATAACGAAAACGCTTCTTCACATATTGTCTGACTGTCGTCTTCGCATCAATAAATCTAGTGCATGTAACTTTGTATACTCACAAAAGCATTTCTAACAATACTGCTACTTTTAAATGACAATGGGGCTTCTAAAATAACCATATTGTAACTAAGTACGGGTTCCTTCAAATCGTGACCTCGTACCTCTTCCAATTTTAGTGAGAATTCAAGTCTCGTTTTGCTGAAGGTTTCGCCCTGCAGTCAAGCTGTTAGGGGATTGAATAAATTATTGAGCTGAGATCTTTCTTTACTTGTACTGTTTTACTACCTATCTGTGGCTTCTACAATGTCTTAAGGATGCAGTCTGTCATGTACTACATTTTGTCAGTCATAAGAGAAGGAATAAAAATAATACATTTCGACATTCGTATCGAGGAAACACTCAGTGAGGACTGAGGATGACCAGCGTAAGCGGGAGTCGAACCCGGGCAGCCTCCCCTGTTGTGTTTTCATTTATTCTTTTTCCGTTTTAAATTAGTGAACTGACATCAACTATCATACTTGGATACTTCACACTCATTTTAACTGTACTTATTACCTTTATTATTATTATTTTTTTTTTTACTTGGTTTGAACATTTGGAAGAATATTTCTCAATTACACTACTCTTTCTATAGGTTTACAGCACATTTTCCCCCTTTGTACGTCGTTTATGTAGTAACAGTAAAGCACTGACGGTAGTTGGGAAAGATATTTTATTATTTCTCTGTAGTACCAGTCCTCTGAAATCTGTTGCGTTCCTTTTATATACATGTACCGGATCTAAGATTAATGAATCGTGTTATGACGGGCTTTCCATGGAATACAATATTTATTTTTTTACTTCCAAAGTTTTAAAAAAGAGGAAGAACAGATTAACTATTGCGACATATACGGTGCATTTTAACACTTGTGTCTTCCATCCTCGTAGCCTTATTTTATAACTCGTAGTAGAGGCTTACTGTACAGGCTACATATATTAATTATCTGAGGAATATCCACGGATATCTTAGCGAATTCATCAGTTCTACGGATTCGCTTTATGGAAATCATAAAAATTCCATCTGCAACAATAGTTTCTTCTCTACAGAACGTGGTGTATACCGAATTGTTAAACTCTCCGTGGTAACAATTTCTTCTTAAACAGCGACTGTCTGAACGAAAGCTTACTATTCTGTAGATTTATGTTATTTCTATGATAAAATTTTGTGCACTGCAATTGCCAGAGAAGAAAAACAACAGGAGAATGGGTTAATTAATACAGAATATGACAAACAATACATACCTATTAAATAATCCTATATTATTCTAATTAGCAACGGAAAATTATTTTACTCGTTAAAGTATTTTCATCTTCTTCCGGAACCTGTCTTGAGGCGAAGAACGATTGTATGGAAATGTGTTTCTGTACGGATACGTGTATTTGAAAAGGTATATAAATGTAGAAAAAGGCCAGAAATATATATATATATATATATCAAAATTGGTTGCCATAATGAACATTTTACCCCCTACAACCAGCACCTCAACACGCCGTCTGTGGGAGAATGCCTTTATTCAAAGTTTGAGCGCGAAAATAAAACCTGGCCTTAACCTTCAGTAACTCTAAGCTCCCCCTTTCCTCTGCATTTTTAACACATTTCGACCCACGATCCCACCTTGTACTTACACGCTATACAGTTATTATTATTTCAACTTCCGGATATCTACGCGCTACAGCAGTCAGTTATTCTCCAGTTTTGATGTTTTGTCCGCTACGTGTCGCCACTGTCTCTTCAAACTTGTACTTTGTGAACACGTGAACTTCGCTGTCTTCCTCTTTACTTGAAAAAGTGTGAATACACGAAATATAGTTACTTTTTTTGTGTGTACATGTGAATATGTGTGATCTAGTGCGTTAGTAAGCTGTAAGTAATCCTTTTTTCTCCTTCATTTGTCTAAAATTTACCTTAAATTGCCTTCCCGGCTTTCATCTGTACTAGTTATATATATATATATATATATATATATATAAATAAAAGATTTGTATAATGTTTTGAACTTCACCTTCGCTTACATATTTTGAAATCTCTATTTAAACTGTTTTACAAATGTTGCCAGGAAATATGGTTGCAGCTAAACGTACTTAATATTACTTAATAAAAACTGTTTCTTTGTGGGTCATTTTTATGGAATATTACTGAATTGTTAACATATCTGATTAAAATATGTGTAGATATTACTTACTATGTTTAAACAATTTGATCGAAATTTACGTGGACTGCAGAATTTAATAATAATGTTATGAATAAATATATGTGAATAAAATACATTAATTAGTGCTCTTATTATTATTATTATTTACCTGCAATAGGTAGTTAATAGCAAAAAAAAAATCATTAAACACGTTTTATTAATTACATACAAGCATATAAAAATGCAGGTTTTACATTTATTCACGGCCTAAAGGAGAAGCGGGTTATCTTAGAAATGCATAGCCGCTAGTCGTCGACTTTTTAAAAAAAAAATTATGAGGACTTCCCATATGTTAAAGTAGTAATCTGTGTAGATCATATCAGTTTATTACACCGAAACAAGTACTGAAACAAACAGCAGGGAACCAGTTACGATATTACAATGAAAAAAGGGATTAAACGACAATGTTGGCCTAACGGATCCATCTTTACAGATACTGGTTAGAGATTATTCTTGGAAAATAGTCAGAACACGCACAGTTCCCTTTGACGTCATTTTTGCTTACATTCCACCCATCGCCATATGACATCACAAGCTCGCTTTCTGCCAATTGCTCGCCACATGGCCAGTCTGCTCCTGATCGCACTCTTTTTTTCACACTTCTAATAGCGAGTTTTATCATGTAACCACCCAATGATTTTCAGTGCATTACGCAAAATATAGTCGAATATTAAATGCTTTGACGTGACCTATACAAGCTTTATTCTTTTTATACTTGGTGCAGAAAAAAAATGCTTGAACAACTCAAAAACGATACAACAGAATACACACTGAAACAGGGTAGCTTTTGTCTCAAGCCGTTTTGTTTTATACAGAGTTGCCAAATCTGGAAATACAAAATCAGCCTTATCACCTTATAAACAGACTTCGCCTTTCTTTTTTCAGTCTCAATCATGACTTCTTGATTCTAAAACCTTATAAACAGACTTCGCCTTTCTTTTTTCAGTCTCAATCATGACTTCTTGATTCTATCATTAGTTCTAGAACGTTTCAATGAAAATTAAATTCAATACATAACACACACACTAAAGATACTTACCTGCTGGGAGTATAACTTTCATCCTGTTTATAATCTGTGTAGATACATATGTCCTGCACTGTAGTTTTTCGTCTAAATTGTATGTTAACTAAATGAGGTAACTGGCCATCAGATTGCCAATAGGTATCTACACAATCATCCCTCAGCTGATCAACACCGAAACCTACAAATACGAAATGTAGATAAGGTTTTAATTAAATAATAAAAAAAAAAAAAAACATTTTTAATACAATTTATAATTATAACTATTTCGTGCTGATTTCAAAGCAACGCCGCTTCTCCAATGCTGATATTTATCACTAGAGCACAGGGTTTGGGTCATTTTCTACTTAATCTTGCGAAGTGTTTTAACCGAGCTAGACTCTGTCGGTTGAGATCAAAAGAATACACAACAATAAATAAACAAAATAAACCTGGTTCTGTCTCCGGTAGCTCAGTAATCAAACATCTGTTCAAGGACACGGGTTCGATGCCCTGTCTAGTCCAACAATCACTTGTTTCCGCACACAAAGACATTTTAAAACATTATTTAAAATACAACCTTTGCCATAACAGTGCCTAAACAAAGTCTATATTTCAGCAATTACGTTCCAGTTATTTCGGTTGACGGAAAAGCGTAACGTCATTCAAAAGATCTAAGGAGATTAGGCTCAGGCCTTATCAAGAGTCCTGTGCTTGAATACCACACGTGGTTTGTACAGTGTAGGGTGTTAAAGGAATACGATCCAAGATCTGAGAGGCTGTCAACAACGCATGCTGCTCATGTTGTTCTTAAATAAATTTAAAAAAAAAAGTCATCGTACGCATGTTATACGAGCATCGATTCGCCTGCCACCACATTTTACAGCAGGATTTGAGAAAAAAGAAACAACAATGCACAAGAACAGAGTAACTTAGCAACAATTGCTTATAAATTCTTAGGAAAGGCTTGGTCACTAAGTTTGCTGGAAGTTTCACGTTTTCGTGGCAAATTTACCTTCACACAAAAGGTAATACTTGTCCACTCTTTCCCTGCCACATCCATTCTCAGCAAGGAAAATAACACCACTGAAAAAAAAAACTGGATTGCTATGCGCCATTCGCTACCCAGCGGAAATTCGTGGAACTATTTTTCAAGGTCACATTTATATAGAACACACAACATGTGACATTATATTCCGGAAGAACTGGAATATAACTGCTTTTGAAATATTAGAATGTGTCCTTAAATTTTATGGCAAAGGTTGTATTGCACTTATTCATATAAGTCTTACCAGTTCCAAATATGACCCCTACCTGGTTTACATGAAGAAAGACTCCATATCGCCTGCGAGCCTACTTCTCGAACTTTTCCTGCACGCTCATCACGTACAGGGTCCACGTCTTCTCCCGATTTAGATGCCATAATAATCCTTTCTACTACATAAACTAGGGTTAATCTGAAAATTAATAATACGTGATAAAGAAATTACTACTGCTACTATCACTAACAAAACACAACACATTGTCACAAGTACATAAATAAATAATAATATCAAGAACTTTGGTCTATACGTACGGAAATAAATTTCTCTTTGCTTATTTAATTGGGTATGAAATGATACCATATTATCACAACAGATATATAAGAATGTAACTTGGAGTTACGTTTCTTGTTTTAATGTGATTCAACTTTATTAAACCAGATTCACTAAGAATAAGACTAGAATCTCATTTTAGAACAAAACTGTCTACTATGGAAAATAAAGAAAAGAATTTCTACTATACAATATACGAAGAGACTTATCGGCTGTTTCCCCGAGCTGAGCCATTCAACAAATTCAATTCTAATCGTTGGCTCTTTCACAATTTTTCACATGAACATATGTCACTACACAGTCTCAAATGTAGTATATTTGGTACTCTACCTCCACCGAAAGTTATTGCTATAAGATGATCTGGAATAGGGCCAGCGCAGACTAGGATAGAACTCGTGATTCTTTTCGTGGATCATCAGTACGCTAACAACTCAATCAAGTTGTCTGAAATCTATACAGGGTGGTAGTATCAAAATATGTGGACAAACTTCCACGTTTAAACCGCTATAATATTAAGTTTGCAACACTGTTCTGTTGAAAAAAAAAAAACTTTATACCACATCGGCAACACATACAAGCCAACATCACGTTCTGGCACAGGAACCTTTTCTTCTTCTTCCGATGTCAGGAATCACCCCCCGAAAGGAATGTATTTAGTTCTGAACCACCGTATGTATATTTAAATAAATAAATGGAACTCCACAGAATAAAATTTAAGATACAAAAATATAGAAAGGAATGAAAAAGACATTAATTTTACTTTTTTACATGACAGAACATATCTCTAGAACCATTAGGAAAAAAAAAATTCTCTGATTATTCCATTCTCTTTTGTTGATATTTGATTTTACGTTACACCAAGTTTTCTTCCGTAAAAATCATAAAATTGGTACTAATTTTTTTTTTCTGGCTTTGTAACATGGAGATTTCTCTTATTTTTTCTTAATTCCTCATATCTTCATTAACAATAATCGAAAATTTCACAAAGATTCAGTGATTATTTAGATAGATATGATTTTTCCTTCTTAAAGGCCAACTTGCCTCTTCAGCTGCGAAAATAGGAAAAATGACAACTTTCTAAAATTTTAATTGGTTATAAAATGAAAACGAAATAAGTTAGAACCCCCCTCCACTCCCATACACACAAAAAATGGTGTGGTTACTTATGTATATAGGAGTACATGTGCCAAGTTAGATTAAAATCTGAGATGATGGGTGTCATGGCTTGGTTGAACTGACCTGACATGGAATAATGTATTCCACCGTATTCATAGCAACAACTCTTAAAAGCTAAACATTATTTTAATGCATCGTTTCTGGTTTATTGAGAAATATTAACTTCATTTTGTCATTGAAAGAAGTCGATTTGGAACCTCTATCTTGAAACGGAAATCAGCTACGAAGTTTGACCACATATTTTCCAATCACAGTATAGGCCCCTACAATGTGTATTTTCAGGTTTTCACTTCCTGATGAGACACTTCTCGTAATCGGCTGAACTAATTTTTGTATTAACTTTCGTGACTCGACGTGTACTTACTTTTCAATAAGACTAGCTTTTTTTGAGTTTAATAAAGGAATGACGCTACGCAATGTTTGCTTGTTAAGTTCAGTAATGACATAGGTGTAATGTAAACACCAGAATCATTCCTACTAACACCCACGAATATTGAAATGGAGTACGCTAATTCAGAACGGAGTAATCTGCGTTTCCGACTATAAGATTGCACGTAATGACATAGAACATACAACAGCAAGGAACGATAATTCTTACGTTCAAAGCTGGAACGTATTTGCAGTGCGCTGCGGCTTTTCCATAGTCACTGGATTCACAATCTTAAGGACATGGCAGAAGGGGAGAATTAAGTTCCCATTCTCACTCTTTTCCAAGCGTCAACTAACACTCTGCTCGGGAAAGTTTCAATATAGGTAAATTGAACAGAGGAATTGTACTTTTAATTTCCACCCCCCCCCCCCTCCCCACAAAAAAACAACTTACGAATTCTTCAATTTCTAAATTAATGAGAAAATTATATATAGTACTCAACTCCAGATATATTATATTCTTTTAGAAACAGCAAAATGATAGTTATTTTTCCTCTTAGCCAACCGAGTAACTATATAACTTATGTACTGTCACACGGCTGCTGTGGTTACGGTACGGTGACTTCGGATAAGCACTGGGGAGGGGGCGCTGGGTTTAGTCCGTAAACGCCTGTTGATTGAATTACAAAAATATTAATATTTTAAACAAGCTAGTGAGCTCCTAAGAAAGTTGGAGTACTACCCTGCCACTTAAATATAACTGCGTGTGTCTGAGAATACCGTTTTGAGAAAGATATAAGAGCCGAAACTGGACGAGATAATTGGAGAATGGAGGGTACTGGATCATAATTCACCCCACAATAATAACAAAATTACGACGGTCATGTAGCTCGGATGGGTAAAAATAGATGATTATTCCAACGTTGTTCGCAAGCCAGAAGGGAAAAGGCAGTTGGGGAGACCAAAATATCGTTGGGATGACAATATCAGAACGGATCTTTGATACTTACATGTTAGTGGTTAAACGTGGCTTGTTATTGTCCAGGATACTATGCAATAGCGAACGTTCGTTACTGCGGCGATGAACTTACGAGTTCCGTAAGCCATACAGTTAGTAAGCTCCTCTTAAGAACGAGACCTACAGTTTCGGAATAGTGTTCTCCGTACTACCGCGTCCAATGGACTCAAAGGACCGCTCATCCTGGCTATTCTGGCTCAGATTTCCTGGACTTTCCTGTTTTACCAGACCAATAACAAGATAGTACACACTACAGATTCCCTGGAAGCTGCCTTTCTCGTTCCTTTCCCCAGAAGAGTGATGTGATTGTAGCTATAAGACCTGTAATGTCCAGAAATGTATAAAGTTTCAAGTTTTCCACATTTCCTCCTTCAATAAGTGCGCTTTTCCGCTTAAAATTTTCTTGGCGGTAAACTGTACCTTATGTGCCCACACGACTGAACTCCATGGCTCTACAAACTAAATCGAGCTTTGGTCTACTAGGTGGTTTTTGTTCATTTCTTGGTCAATTTAACGATTTCCAGGACAGTTCTTGCTGGCTTTCAAGACCGAAATCCACTACTTGTTAATTCACGCAGTCCTAGATCCTCAATTCGACATCGCGATGCTGGGTCAACAACATTTGGAACCCAAGACTCCTCGCACCGAAAACAAATGCAATATTCATTTGGCTCAGCGGGAGCTTACATAATAAGCACCGAATGTCCTAAATTGAAACATATACACTAGAATTGTAACAAAAAAAAAAAAAAAA
>JAGDQP010023693.1:0-28849 GCA_022664845.1 Lepisma saccharinum | reverse complement strand
TGCCAAGAATCTTATTTTGTAGAATGATGAAACTTTCTCTGCCGTCTCTCGGAGGACCGGCACCAGCTCTGGAGTTCTCGAACTTCCGTGACGGGTCTTTCCCCCAAAATGGCTCTTTGTTCTCTGACTAGATCTTCAGTCTCTTGGCATCTAAGAACAACGTGGTCCGGGGACGCAATAACCCCGCAAGCGTGGCACATGTTATCTTCCACTAATTTTAGATCTTTGAGCCTTTGCCGGTAGGGGCCATGACCGGTAACGAAGTTGAGCAACCCACCTTCGATTTCTAGTTGCATTTTAGCCCTCTCAGCCACGTCCGGGAAGATACTGTAGACTCTTCTTGCCTTGGATGATTTTTCCCAGAATGATTGCCAGGCACTGGTCAGGATATCTTGTATATCGCTTCTACTTTCAGCTGGTTGATGGAGAATTTCTTCTATCTTGTCTTCTCGTTCTTTTCTGAGCCAGTAGGCGGCCCCCATCCTTTTTACCTGTAGATGCATGGGCATCGTCGCGGTCACCACCTGGAGTGCTTCCACCGGAGTTGTTCTGTAGGCTCCTGTAAGTCTCAGTAGTATTTGCCGTTGAGACCTATTGATGATTTGCTGTTGGCGTACATCATCCATTCGGTGGCTCCAGGCGCTGGCGGCGTAACCAACTACAGACCGAATTATGACATCATGGTACATTCTTACTATCCTCAGGGGTATTCTATAATCCTTGGTTGCTATATTGACTATCTTATGTGATAACTTAACTGCTTTATTTTTTACTGTCGTAACATGGGTTCTAAAATTTAGCTTCTCATCCAAGATAACACCTAGGTATTTGAACTTCCTTTCTCTTTTAATTGTCTTCCCGTTGATTTTTATTATCGGCCCCCTGTTGAAGTTTAGATTGCCTTTAAATAACACATATTTAGTTTTCTGGGCTGAGATACTTAGTTTATTGTTGTTGCACCATGATGTCATTCTATCTATGATTTGGTTTGCTTTATTCTGTAATTCATTTCTGTTGTTTCCTTTAATTACAACCGCCAGATCGTCCGCGTAGCCCACTACCCTTTCCACTTGATCAAGTTCATTCAACATTCCCAGACACGGCTGAAATATCATGTCCCAGATTATAGGCCCGAGAACGGAACCCTGCGGACATCCCTTCGTCGGATTCTTCAGCACGACGCCATCAGCCGTATTAACTTGTATTGTTCTTCCTTGGAAGTAGCTTTTAATTGTTTTCCAGATCGCAGGGTGAACCCCAATGTGTTTTAGCTCTTTTAACATTGACGGCCACCATACATTATCAAAAGCTCCTGCGATGTCAAAGAATATTCCCATAGCATATTTGCATTCTTGTTGTTTAAGTATGTTAATAGTTCCGCAAACCTCATTAATCGCGTCTTCGGTCGACTTGCCTCGACGAAATCCGTATTGCAGCCTACATTCTTGGAGATTTTCTCTTCCGACGTTTATTTTTTTAACTATGATTTTTTCGAAGATTTTACTTATCACATTTAATAGGCATATAGGCCTATAAGATTTCGGGTTTGTCTTCCCCTTTATGTAATATAATTAGGTTTGCTTTTTTCCAAACAGTTGGGAATCTTCCTTGACTCAGACATTCGTTATATAGTTTAGTTAGATATGGTGTCCAAAAGTCTTGCAGGGAATTATATATCTCATTTTTAATCCCGTCTGGACCCGGTGCCTTATTGGATTTAAGTGTTTTTATTGCAGCCGCCACTTCGTCATTTGTTACTCTAGGTGGTTCTTGGTTCGCGTCATCAGCTGGGGGATGCTCTGTATCATGCCTAATTCGTTTATTTTCTTCGTTGTCTTCTTCTTCAATGTCATCAGGAAATAATTTAGAGAATAAAAGTTCCACTGTTTCTAGCCAGTTTATCGTAAAAGTTCCGTCGTCTTTTTTTAATGTGTTCATTACTCCTTTGGTTTTAATTTTTTGCATAACAATTTTATAGGGCATGCCCCAGATATCTTTGCTTAAGTTCTCGTCCACGAACTTACCCCATGTTTTCTTTTTATTTTCGAAAATTTCCTTTTCAAATTGTTGTTTAATTTGTCTGTATTTATTCAAACGTGTTGTTCTAAGTTCGTGGTCCCCGGCTGCTCTATAACTTTTCCTACTCGCTTTTAATTTCCTTTTCAGGTTTTCAAGTTTTTGGGTCCAGAAGGGTTTTCTTCTTTTGGTGTTGTTAATTCTTGGTGCTGTTTTAGTAATTGCTTCACGTGTTACCTTTTCGATTTTTTCAGCCAATTCATCTAAGTTTGCGTTTTCTTCAATTTGTGGTAGGTTCAGCTTTTCCATAAGTTTTTTGAAGTTTAGTTTTTTAGTGCTGTAGTTTAGGTCAACAGGTTCATACGTATTGCTATTATTGTCGTCTGTCTGGAAATTTATATGGAACCTGATGACGCTGTGCTGGCTCGTAGTTGCATATTCAATCACACTCCATTCATATATACGTCTATAAAAATCTCCCCTTGTTAATGTTATATCAATATTGCTCTCCGCGCCAGCCCTGCCCCGAAACGTTGGTGGTTGGTCCTCTTTGTTGTGGATCATTAGCTGATGCTGGTTAATTAGATCTTCATACTTCTCACCGTTGTCGTCTGTTCTTGGGCAGTGCCAGAGCGGAGACTTGGCATTAAAATCCCCCAAAATCAGTAAATTGCCCCTACAAAACACGTCCAGAATTATTCTAGTTTATGTATAAAAATATCTGCAGGGATAGAGAACTGGCAGTAGATATTTACTATTATTATCTGTTCAATTCCGAGTTTCAAGATGAAGGTCTGAATCCATTTGCATGTGAATCTAGAATCCACTAATATTTCGATCATTTTATTAAAGACTACCACTGCCACCATAGGATTTGGGTCCTCCGGAAGCAGCACCACGGCGTCGGCCGGCATACCCAACAACTTTCCTTTGCTGGTGTACGGTTCTTGAATGCATGCCACGTCCACTTGTTCTTTTTCACAGTATAGCCTCAGTTCATGTGTTGCTAGTTTTGATTTGTCCAAATTAACCTGGACAAATTTGAACGTCTTACGGTTGTCTCAGGTGGATGCAGCATGCTGGAAACTTCTCCACTGGATTAAAAATTATGCGACCGTACGCCATAACGAATTGTCTATATATACTATTTAGCTGAAAGGACTCATCCCTTCTCTCAAACACTTTGTCAATCAGGTCTAGTAGATTTTTTGGGTCAGTTGTTTGTTTTACTAATATTGATATGTTTGAATATTTTTGCGGCGATTACTTATACATATAGAAATACTTGTGAGAGACAAGTTAATTGAGAAAGGCATTAACGCTGTGCCTACTAGTGATTGAAAGTGAGAAAATTTAAAACGAATGGATGTAAAACGAATGAATGAACTTGTGTAGAAACTAGGGTAGTTATTAACAAATTGGACTTCTTTTGGAATTCTCATTTTGAAATTTTCTTTAAGTGGAGATGGATGTGTCAAATAGTTAGACGCCAAAACTAGTACACCATTCTATTGCTAAATAAAAGAAAGTAGTGAGACGACGTCCAAATGCAACTTTAGTATTTTTAATTTCGTTTAAACAAAATTTTTCTTTCACAAGCTACAGGAATAAAGATAACAGCAAACCAAGTTATGTGCAAAGAAAAAAGGGGACCATAAACAAATATAAAATGGCTGAATATGATTATGCTAATATAATTTAAGAAGTTTAACATTTTCAAAACAATAAGCGTTCTCGAAGATTATCTAGTTCAAAACTGAAGTTCAATATTCCACTTTTAAGAAACATAAAACGAGTATTACAACTCTCATATGAATGAATACATAGTTTGCATACAAAAATAACATCAACACATAGTTAACACTGTTAACACGTTGCACCCACATGAAAAATAGAGTCAACAGAATTGTCTATAAAATTATTATATGAACCCAAGGAGTGCCATCCGAAAAGTTTTCTCTGAAAGAAACACTGGTTTTGATGACTAAAAGGCAACTTCGTGTCCCCCATGAAATCTAGGCAGCCATACTATTACTTTGAAAGATCCTAGGAAATACAATCTCACAAAACTACTGCATTAATTCTGTGTTCATTTACAATCAAAATTAAATCACAAATTTCAATATAATTTTAAGTTCTTTAGGCACATTTCGCTCATGTCATCCAGTATTAAACAAGTCCCCTAAATTTGGTGGCCAATTAGACCACCGGAACAATTTTGCGATGGTCTTTTGTAATCACTGGTGGTCTTATAATATATTATTTTTATGTACGTTAAAAATAAATTACATGCATGTTATACAATAATTCACAATCATATTGAAATTAGACAAGAACTAGGATAAATTATCATCCAATTAAAAGAGTAAAACAGTCCTTTCTTCTATACTTTTGCTATTTTCCATGTATGATTTTCAAGCCAGAACGTGAAAGTTAGAACACTTTAAAGCAAAGAACTGATGGCCCAAATTGGCCACCATGTGTGACTGCAGGTGGACAAATCTGATTGGTGGCCCTGGCGCGCCAAATTTGCATACTTTTTAAACACTGACGCCATAAATCAAACTCGAGACCCTTTTCTTACAAAACATGTGGAAATGTTGTGTATATTTCTATTATTCCATATATTCTTCTAGATGTTCTACTTCTTTCCCAGAAGTCTTGCCATTTACATATAATAATTTATCCTATTTCCTCCTAATTGTTTTGCAAGGTTCCTAAGATTTCCGTAGCTCTTATTATGTTATTTTTCTTCATCCAATACAAAGCAGCAGACTGGATGGTCTCCAAATGCAGAGATGCTATTCCTAATGTTATGTTTAATGCCACCCCAGGTGTAGTTCGATATGAGCCAGACATTCTTATTAATACCGGTCTTTGCGCGCTATCCAGTTTATCTGCTAACCTCTTATTTTCTGCCAAACTGTGTGCAGATCCGTATGAACCAATGGAATTTATAATTTGGTTATGGTACAATTTGTTATGTTTTATACGCAGCCCGAATCTTGTTGTACCTATTGCCAAATTATTTTATTTCTCGTAGCTTCTATATGCTCGATAAAGTTTAGTTTTTCATTTAGGATGATCCTTAGTTATTTCAATGTTTTAGTTCTTTTTAAGTTTTGATTGTTAAATTTTATTATATTGTTTCTTTCTAGTTTTTTTTTAATATCATGTACTGAATTGTTTCAGCAGAGACCGTCAGTTTGTTAGTTTCGCGCCATTTATGAACTCGTTGAAATATTCATTACTTCGAGTTGCATTTCAAGTCTGGAGTCTGCCTCCACTAATACCACAATGTCGTCAGCATAAGCGAGGACTGACATTGCTTCCTCCATTACGTTGAACTTCTTTATGCAGGGATCGATGCAAATGCCCCCAAAGACTGGGCCATAGGTCGATCCCTACGGACATCCCTTATACGGTTTTCGGGTCATCTTTTCTCCTCGGGCACGCAGGCTGACTGTTCTGTTCGTATAGTAGTCCCCGAGTAAACTTATTATGTAATTTGGTATTTCGCTTTTCTTTGGTTTACAAATAAGGCCGGCCACCACAGATTGTCGAAGTCTCCCCTGATGTAAATGAAAATTGTCAAAACATATTTGCCATCCTCCCCCTTCGCGTCATCGCAGAAGTTATTCAGAACGTCCTCGGTTGACATTCGTTTCCTAAATCGAAATTGCGTCTGATCTTTCTCAATTCCCTTCCTAGCTGCCGGTAAGCGATTTACAATTATCTTCTCAAAAACCTTACCAATGAAGTTTAGAAGGCAGAGGGGTCTATAGAATCTTGGACTAGACCTCGGCTTCTCTCTGCTTTTCACAAAGATTATTAGATGGCTTTCTTTATTTTTTTCGGGAATCTTGCCTTAGCCAAGCATTCGGTGAGGAGCCTTGCCAGGTACGGAATTCATAAGTTTTTAGTCTTCCTGAGAATCTCTGACTTAATACCATCTGGGTCCGGAGCTTTTTATTTTTTAGAGATTTAATTGCCTGATCAATTTCAGAATTTTCACTGTCATTTCCTCATTATCATTTTCTTCTGTTAGTGTTGGATAAAATATTTCTTTCATTCTCGCCCTCATTCTTTGCTGTTCTTTCGTTTCTTTTTCTTCCTTATCCTTTGGTATAAGTTCTTCCATTAGTAGTATTGCTGATTACTTCCACGTTGTGGTGTAGTTTCCATCCAATTTATTTAATGTTGCTAGAGTTGTGGGTGTTGTCTTCTCCGTACAAAGCTCGTGCGGAGAACCCCATGCGCCCATTTTTAGGTTGTCTTCTACAAATGTATCCCAGGATTCCTTTTTTTCGTATGCTTATTTTTTCCTTATACTCGTTATTGACCGTTCTGTATTGTTCTAGTTTCCTATCTCTAAGCTCCCGACATCGACAACATTTTTTCTTAAAGACTTTGAGTCTAAAGCAAAACACTATTTATATTATCATGGTTCAGGAAATCCAATATTTCGTCTCCTCTAACTTATTCCGTAACTAAAATTAATCAGAACTGTTAAGAGAGGAAATTCAATTATAATTATTTTAGTATGCACAAGAAGGTTCAAAAACTAAAATGAAAGAAGCGATCCGAATCCCGTTCGAGACATGAATATTTCTGATTCTTGATATTACTACAATGTGATGCAGAGGCTAAAGTCACAAGTTGGCATCGTAGAAGTTTAATTTCAAGATGAAACTATTTAATAAAAAATATAAGTTGAATAAAAATAAAGTACTTACTCTTCCACTGGTGACGAAGATCTTGTGAGACAATGTTCAACTTAAAATCAAAACAAAATTCAAAGCTGAGGCGATCAAACACTTCTGAAAGACAAAATCAGTTAAACACTAAAGCCAGAGGCTCCGTTCGAAACGTTTATATATTTGAAAAATCGCCTGGAATTTTCTATAGCGTCCTTTAGCGAGACTAAACATGCAAAAAGGCCTAGAACATTATCACCTAAAACGATTCAAATTTGTTCGTTTCTTTAAAAATTTCCCCAAAGCACCGCAGCTGCAAAACAACTAAACACTCCTCCTACCTCCCTTGTTTTCGTACAAGAAAGGTCCTCTTGTTTTCAATTCATCGTTGTTTACAATCTTCTGATGTAGAAGAAAGAAACGAGATACATTTAAAGAAAAGAATTAGAGTAGTAAAACATATTTTTATGGCTGCGTAATAAAATCATATTGCCGGTTCCTCTTTTTCAACTTTATGGTTCTGATTATCAAACATGTCCTTTCTTACGTTTCTCACAGCCAACAATTGCTTGCAATAAAACATCAATGTCAGCTTCAGTGCTCACAATCACCCAGAATAGCAACTATTTTGTAAACAGCTATTTTGTATTCTTCTACTGGTCCTTACTGCTAGTTGATTTCCTTTTCTGAAAAAAGTTTTATCTATAAAACAACAACAATAAATCTCGGGTTCAGTTGTAAAACTTACAAGCAAAACAAATAACAAAGAAAGGATCAATGTAACCAGATTGAGAGTTTAACAAGCAAAATTTCAAATATCCTAAATTGGTAGGAACACCGACAATACATCTACATAAATCTGTTTTTCATGTCTTCTCACAACTGCCTACTTGCAATAAAATATCCAGCGGTCATCGGAATCTCGTATATACCTACGATTGTTGTTACAAGGTAGCTTTAATGATCTATCTAAGGACACATATTTTCGAAAACAACTCTTTCCAGAAATAAAATAATTTTCAAGATTTTTTAGTTCTGAGGGCATGACCTCAAAATACCTCTTTTCCCATTGGATAATAAATGTACAATATTTTCTAGCCAATGGCACGTTAATAAACATCAGCTTTGTTTGATTCAAGGAGAATATTAGTATAACACAAATAGTAAACTAGTGAAGATGGGTCTTCTAAACTTTCATATATTTCCACAAAGCAAGTGTAATATCTTTCCATTAGCTCTATAATATTTTTATACTTCCACAAGGCAAGTGTAATTTCTTTCCATTAGCACTACAATAATTTAAATTTCATAACCGATACAACAACTTAAAGAACATACCAAATCTATAATTATAGAAAAAAATCCAAAAAATAAAGTTCAGAGTGATTTTTTTAAAAAGAATAAAATAATGATTCAAAAACATATAAAAAATTTAAAACGCTATATTTTTTTCATTAATCATCAAAATGAAAATACAACTTCTCCAATATCATTCAAGGGCGTCCAACTGTAGACTGAAGGGCTTTCAAATAAAATAATAGTTCCCACCCCCCTTAATAAATCTGATATCCTTAATAAAAATCCATATCCTTTAATAAATTTAACCTACCTCATCGCGTTCTACGGTTTTCGTGCGCGCTTCAGACCGGGTCTCGTGATCAGCGCTGGGCGACGGCGGGTGACGCCGGGGTGCTTATTGGCGACTGCGGGCCAATGGCGAGCGGCAACGGAAGAACAACATGGCGGTTGTAGAATGGCGGATGACAATAAAAATAATCAAAATTTCAAATTTAATTATCTCCCGTTCTACTACACATACAGCCTTATAAGTTATATACAGGTACCTGCGTAATATCTCAGAAAACATACCCTAAAAATCTCAGTCCCGTACAAGAAAGCTAAATACAAAACAAAAACAAGATTTAAAGGATTCCTCATATATACTACTTCCCGCATTTCCCCCCTTCCAGGTTGGCAGACCTCCCGCATTGGCATTTCTCTAGGTTGACAGGTCTGATTCCAGCTTCGATCTCGAAATTTCCTAGTTAAAAAGGACAACTAGTTTTTGTATACGATCTTTCTATACAACATAGACTGTTCTCGCGAAATTTCAAGATAGGTTTTGATATAATCACATTAACGGTTTTCTTGTGAGTTCAGAAGTGATTTCGACATTAGACATATTTACAGTTTTGTATTAGTGATTCTGGCGTTTTCTGGCGGATAAACAAATAATGAATATATACAGACTTGTCAACTCTCACGCAAAATGCATGAGCCACATGCATTCAAGGATCAACTCACGCTCTCACGGAGAGAACCTGCAAAGTCACGCATTTTGAGAAAAAGTGCAAAATTTAAAGCTCGCGCTGTAAAGTGAAGTAAAAACAAAAAATTTTGACTTTCTAGAGTGGCAGCATTGCAAGACATATATTCGTTCCTTGTTACCTATCAGTATGGTGGTAGATGTTGATAGCAGTGTCCGCTTTGTACAATATCAAAAAGAGAGGGAATGTTTTTTCTGAAAACGTAGAAAACCATATTTTATAACCGTTCATATCCCAGGCTTGAGGAATATTTCGGAAAACAGTGCCAGGGAATATTTTCACAGAGAGGGAGAAATAACAACCAACCCCCCTTCAAATTGAACATCGATGGTATGTAGAAGAATTGTTGAACTAATGAGATCATAAACTATTTCAATAACTTTAAAATAATACCAAAAAAAAATCTTTATAAAGACATACATTTCTTAAACAATTCATACTAAACAGTAAAAAAAAATATAATTTTGCTTATACATGACTAAAAGAAAAGCATAGAGCGCGCTCTCATATACAGTCAGTCACTTTATAAATACTTGAATTGGAGCGCCACTTGGTTTTGTTTTTGCTCATGCATCTCATTTTTTTTTAACTTTTTAGTACGAATTGTTTAAGAAAAGTATGTCTTTTAAAAGCTTTATTATTATATTTTTCGAGTTATTTCGGTGTTCGGATATTTTTTCTGAAGCAAATCTTCTGTGACCCAAATCCTAAAGTGCTCTGCAACCAGTCAAACCCAATATCGATGGAGGCTAGTATTTATTTTAGAATAAAGAAGTCACGAAAACTCGCTCATTTTTACCCTCTCAGGTTGGCAAATCTTCCGCATTGGCACTTCTGTAGGTTGACATGTCTGCATATATTTTAATTAGTAGTAATAATGACTACTTTCATAAGTGAATACTTTAGCAACAGACATATCATTACACAATGTTTATTTCGAATCGGTTTAAACTATCAAGCATCAAGTATACAGGTTAAAAGTTAAAGATATTTCCATGGGAATATTATTAAATTTAGAATTTTAAACTTGACTAAAATCTTGAGAATATTACCCTTTACCATCACGATGATTATGGTTGGGATCGATTGAACTTTCTCATGTACCGGCAATACATGAAAATATTTTTACCAATTTAGTCCCGTTACCATAGTAACCGCAAATATTATAAATATTGTAATAAAGCTAAAACATTGTGGGCAGTTCTGTCTACCCTCACTTCAACCCCTGCTTGGAATAGCGTAAGTTTTTCTTTATTTTAACCTAATTACTATGAAAATAATAGTCATAATGAAACTTCCATATGACAATATTAACCGTCCGATTTAAAAGGTAATCTAAAATGTTCTAGCCGTTCTTTATGGTCAGAAACAGAAAGGTATACAGAAAATGTCCTCTACCGTTAGTTAGTCAACAAAGTAATCTTCATTGGCATTCAGCACCTTTTGCCAACGTTCCTGCAGCTTCGCAATTTCCTGGTGTAAAACTGGGAGTTTGGGACGCAAAGAAGGCCGATAGTGCTCCGCTAGTCTGCTTCATTCGTGGGTTTACAGAGAATCCAAGAGGTTATAATCTCTTGGTGCTAGGTCCTGGGAGTATGGTGAATGACACAGCATTTCCCATACAAGTCGCTGTATGGTATCCGTAGTCACCCATGCCGTTCGCTTTTCCAGTTCCTGAGGCACTTGTTCCTGTATCAGTAGTCACGTCTTCGAATGCTCAAAACTGTTAGAACCTAGTAGGCTTATGCTCCAAACAACATAGCAGGATGCTTTTATATATACAGTTAACCCAAAATATACTGTAAAAATGTATCAACATACATACTATATTTTTCGAAGTAAAGGATTTCCTATTTGTTCATATGATAAGACATCCAATGTTTAACTAAATAATAAACTTCCAACATCTCTTAACATACCGTGTTTGAGGTTATTGATTATTAAACAGGGGATCAAATGTAAAGGAATTGAAGTGCGGCAAGGCATTCAAATTTTGAATGACATTTTACAGTCTTGTTACAATATTAATCTTTTCTATATGAATACTTGACACATTAGCCTTTCATATGTCTTTGTACGAGATACGGAAATCTCATTTCCTACATATTTGTGTCACATATTCAAGATTAACTTCTTTCGCGCTTCTTCTTTCAGGTAATTTGTGTTCCTTTTCAATCCCGGTCTCTCAATTGTAGGGCATCAGATCAATTTTTACTTCTACAGATCAATTTTTACTATTAGAATAATTGGCTTCTCTGTTGTCCGAGCAAGAAAAGGACGAAATACAGATATATAATGACATAAATTACCTACCATGATTCCCACAAAAGCTTGTAGTAAACAACGAGTTTCAACAGATGAAAGCCCTGATAATAATAGACGATAGTAAGGAAGTTTTCGTTTGGAATTTCAGATGGTCTTTTCAAGTATAATTTTTATCTGCTGTTTGCAGTATGACTCGTGCACTCCAACTGTAGCAGTTCTTAATAATAAATAATCGAAATTGTTGTTTATTCAGGAGATAGAACAGAAGAATTATGTGTATTTTGTATCCGTAAGATCCGTTTTTAAATGTTAATACGCAAATAAAGCCTATTAATTAGTACATCGTTTGAAAAACAATACTATGTATAAACAGAACAACTTCAATATGAAGTTTATCCATATCATACATGCTATCTCATATTCTTTTAAACGGCAACAATTATGAAATTGTATTACTTGAATTTATGTAATAGTGTCAGTCCATAACACGTTTGTTCACATAATATCAATAGAATTTCCACATAAACTAAATAATAGAAATAGCTTTTATAAAACTAAATAAAAGTAATACATGTAATTACAAATAAATATATAAAAATATCTTTGAAAACTAATAGGTAAAAGACTCACATCATTGTTTAAATTTATCATGTTAAAAAAATCAACAGAGAACAGCCCCGTGTATATTTATTTATTTATAAGTCGCCTATTACAGCAAAAGAAATACCCAATTTACAATAGGCTTACATAATAAGGAATATTGCAAACGGTTATGATACAAAAGAAAAAAAAAACAATGAAAAAAATACATGAAAATAATCAACAAGTAGCAAATTACAAATATTACAACAAGACTATTACAAATGGTTATGATACAAAAGAAAGACAGAAAAAAACAATGAAAAAAATACATGAAAATAATCAACAAGTGGTAAATATGAATATTAAAATACGTCAAATATTAGAAACGAGAAAAAAAACCGAAACATAAATGAAAGTACTCGGACACAATTATCTCAACGGAATTACTTGTCACTAATAAGTAAAATCGAGAGACCAAATATAATACAATATCGAGTTAAAAAATTTCACAACAATCGGGGATTATATTTAAGAGTTTTTACATAAGTAGAATAAGGCATAGCAAAATCAACATCCACATTGTTTGGCGCCAGTTTGTTGAATTACTGACACATTCTTGTAACAGGTGAAATGGAATGCGCAATAGTTTTAGATGTATTACAATTAAAAACTCCTTAAATTGATAGCTTTTGTATTAAAATTCAATAGCTTTAGACACTCCGAGCTATCAACGATTCCATTTACTAATTTATAAAGAAAGGTTAACTGCAAGAGCTCGTGTCTGGTTGCAACGAACTTATACCAAAAATCTTTAAAAGTGTATTGTACGACACCCTTTCTTGATAAGAATTAATTCTAAAAATCTTGTAATAGAAGTATCTCAGAAATTTGTTTTGAATACGTTCAATTTTGTTAATAAATTGCTTGTAGTAAGGAGTCCAGATTACTGAAGCATACTCTAGTTTGCTTCTCACAAAAGTATTAAATACAATTATTAAAGCATTAAAGTTGCGGAATTCTCGTGTGTTCCTTATCACAAATCCTAAGAGTTTATAAGCCTCATTGCATACTTCTTCTATATGTGCACTGAAAGATAGTTTATTATTAAAGAGAATTCCCAAATCGTTTACCTCTTGGTTTCTTTTGATACTTAAGTTATTAATCTTATATTCAAAATGCATTGGTCTATTTTTACTAGAAAAGGTAATTGAAATGCAGTTTATTTTGAATACCCCACTCATAACAACTGTTTAAATCTGCTTGTAACTTCGAAACATCCACATCTACTCTTATTTGTCTAAACAATTTCATGTCATCCGCGTACAGTAAACAGTTTGAGTATTTGAGAACCGTCGGTAAATCATTAATAAATAATACAAAAAATAACGGTCCAAGCTTACATCCTTGGGGCACGCCAGAGTGAACATCAAATAGGTCGGATCTCTGATTATTGTAAACAACATATTGTTTCCTGTCTTTTAAATACGAAGAGATCAACTGCAACAGTTGTCTTGAAAATCCAAAATTAGATAATTTCTTAATCAAAATAGCATGGTCCAATTTATCAAAAGCTTTTGAAAAATCAATATAGATCGTATCAACAGAAAAATTATTATTGAGAGTATCTGATATATATTGAACATAAGTAAGAAGATTCGTAACTATTGACCTCCTTGGATAAAAACCGTGCTGATGTATTGATATATAAGGTTTTACATGATTAAATAATCGTCTGTAAAGAATGTGCTCAAATACTTTGGCTATAGAAGAAATTAATGAAATAGGTCTATAATTTTCTATATTTATTGGGTTTCCCTTCTTAAGAATAGGACGAACTTTGTTGATTTTCCAAACCTCTGGATACACAGATGTTTTCAATATGAGGTTGTAAATATAACATAACGGTTTCTTTAACACCTCACCACATCCCTTTACAATATAAGTGGGTATTAAATCTGAACCCGATGACTTTGACGGTTTTAGATTTTTAAGAGAATTAAAATATTCTTGTTCGGATATGGAATTCACCATCAAACAATGCGATACATATAAATTTGAAGATTCATATCCATTGCAATCTGCCGAGGATGGGGAATAAACACTCTTAAAATATTGAGCGAACCCGTCAGCAATAGCAGAATCAGAAGTAAGAGTTTGATTATTATAGGTCATGTGACTAACTTCCAACTTATGACTTTTCTTATTATTAAGGTAGTTCCAAAAGCATTTGGAATTGTTCTTTAAATCTTCCTCTGTCTGAGCTATATATTATTTATATGCCTCATTAATAAGATTTTTAGATCTTTTACGTAACTCTCTAAATTTATCTAAATTATAATCTGACCCATTCTTATGTTTCCTATTGTATTCTTTTACGCTTAAAATATTAACAATTTCCGGTGTAAACCACCAAGGGCGACGCCGCCTTTTAAATACTTTCCTCTTGGGTACGTTACTATCGAAAATATTATTCAAAACACTATAAAAGTAGTTAACAGCTTGATTGATATCGTTTACTGAGAGTAAATTGACCCAAGTTTGTTCCCTCAAGGAATTGTATAAATTAAGAAACTTAGCTTTACCAAAATTGTATACAATACTAGAACTATGCTTAAGACGGGAAATAGTATTTTTGAAAAACAATTGACAATTTAAAGATGGATGATGTATATCTTCAACCAAAACAGGATATATATTTTTAGATACGCTAACTTCCAAATCAATAGTAGAAAGAACTAAGTCAAGAGTTTTAAAGTTCATATTCTTTACTGGGTTCAATGACCTTAAATTAAGAAATGCCATAAAGTCGGCTAAGGACTTACAAACAGTGTCACCGTGTAACAAATCAAATGAGCAACCTGTAATAGAGGGAATGTTAAAGTAGCCAACAATTATTATATTTTGACGTTGTATGTCATCTGTTTCTTCAATTTTTTAAAAAATTCATTATATCCATCAAACTTGGTATTCGGTGTAAAATAAACTACAATGACGTAAAGATATTTGACTCCTATTTTAACCTTTATACATAAAGCTTCTATGCAATTAATAATTATTGGTAATTCGGTAACGTTGTAGTTTTTCAAAATCGCTATAAGCACACCACCTCCATTTTTATGCATTCTATCATATCTAAATACGTTATATCTTTGATCTATAAATTCGCCGTTATAAATACCATTATATAACCAAGTTTCGGTCAAAAGTATTATATCGAAATTAGCGGCTGCGATACCAGTGTACAATTTATGTAATTTGGTTCGAATACCCCTAACATTTTGATAATTTAAAAGGAGTGAATGGTCATTTCTACTCATGTCAAGCTTCTAACTTCATCAATGCTAGTAAGGGTATATACGAAAGTATCGTCAGCCTTTTTCCTTCATTTAATGTTGCCTGCATGGTCAATCCAAAGAAAAGCATTTTTTCCCTCTTCACCTTCCTCGCCTCACTGAAAACTATCCTACGGTGTAACGTCAAACTATGATTAACATAGATTGCTCCACCCACAGATAATCCCAGATCTTTACAACTAAGATTTCTTTTAACTTTCCTTCTTGCAATAAATTTATCTTTGTCAGATCTCCTAACAAATCTAACAACAATACCAGGCTCTGGCTGACTAGGAGATTTTTTAGCCTGTGACTTACGTCTATCATATCATTACTAACATTTATATCCAAAGCACTACTAACCTTCCTCACTATACTATTAACATCTTCATTTGGCAAGACAGGAATACCTTGTATTTCGACAGTATTCCTTCTACTATACTGGTCTACATCATCTACTTGAAGTTTCAATTTATCAAACTGTTTTCTTAACAACAAATTTTCATTTTCTAGATCTTCAATAGTGTTCTTACATTTATTCAGTTCTTCTGTTTGATTTTTAATAAGGTTACAGTTTTCATCAAGTTTTACATGAACCTAGTCCAAGGAACTGCCCAAATCTTCCAGTTTCTTATTAGAGCCCTTAATTTCATCTACTTCTTTTTTAATTGCTAGTAACAAATTATATACTTCGGATAAAGTGGGGAGTTTTTCATCCATTTCCGAAGTGCTGTCACCCGACGTCGACTTCCGTCGAGCCTTCTGGCACTCTGTACATCTCCATGTATTTTCTGAAGATTTGAAAAATTTGACATCTTCCTTTAAATCAACACATACACTATGAAAAATCTTCCTACACTCCGAACACTGTATTTTTGAATTTACGTCCTGTCGAGAGACTGGTTTTGAACACTTACTGCACATTCCCATGATGAACAGAGCGAAGGAAAAAAAAAGAACGAAAGACAATATAGAAATGGCAGACGCACAAAACACGAGCTCCGACCATCTTTTATTTATGAGGTAGGTTTACTGATTGGGAACGGAATATTATTCTCTTTAATCTTGTTAAATACATTTGCTATAACACCGTAGATCTCATTGCCCTGATCAACTTTTAAATTATGTCTAGTTTATAACTAGCAAATGACCTGGTACCATTGCATGCATGTACAATCACACAAGGCGAGTTGGAAATGCTGCAGGCAGTTTGTTTACATTTACATATTGGAGTACAAAGCACAAAAACAGATGAAATTCGTAAAAATATGTAACTATAATAGCTGCATATCAGGTTTGCTAATAGCACTGGTACTTAGTCATTGCTATCACAATTTTTCTATCCCACAAACAGTAAAACCACAAAAAAACATCATTTAACTCGGAACACACATTCACTCACATATCACTTCGGCATGGTTGCCAGCTCTTAATGATGAGTAACATGAATTTCAAGTACGTGGACTTATGAGTAGGCTAGAATCAAAACTCACAGTTCCAAAAAATGGCAAATTGTGATAACTGTGGATTCCTCCTGTCAGAAAGTTTACAAAAGGGGAACCTGTATACCGAATGGATACAGGAATGTATAAATCTATACTGGAAGCAAAGAAAAGTGTGTTAACACTAAATCCTGAACTAGTAACACAGAGGAACAGCCTACCCGAGCAAAAGCTAAAGGATGTGGAGAATCTACACTGATAAAAATTACTTTCTCAGAAATGAATAAATTTTGTCACTCAAAAACAATCGAGTAAATTTTACTTGAAAGTGAACAAAAATATTCTCAAAAATTAAAATTTGAGAATGGTAACTGTCAAATACGAGCTAAGGCATACTTTTCAAATTTTAGCTGATGCAATTATTCAAACTGTGTCTCTGGAAAGGTAATGTTACAATCCTGCGAGATAAGTAAATGAAATCTGTAGACATAGTTTATTATCTGGCGAGCGTTGTAAAAGAATATCGTTAAGAATATCTTAAACATAAAACAAGAACTAAATTCTCTGTCGGACAGTCCAATCTGTATCGCTGCGACTGCATGTGATATTCATACGGGGGCGTGATCGCGGCAAAAACAAAACATACTGTCGGGATTGAAGTTTAACTCTTCTGCTTCCTAAGGTTTATTTTTCGAAAGACTATAAAGAGTGTTAACCTGTTGTGGCAGTAATAAACTATTAATAAAGGTGAATGAGTTTCATAACATAGTGTCACCTGTTGCATTTCCCGCTTGTGTGAATAGATGTCTCTACTTTTAATGGTGTAAAGTTGAAGTGAGTAACTGCTTTGTATTATGCTGAATTGTTGTTTTTTGTGTTGTATTATTGGAACATTATTTAAATATGTTTATTAATGATTCGTTAAGCAGATTAAAGTGATTGTACAAACACAATGGAGTATTGTAAAATGATATGTACTTCAGATGGATATGTACAGCAGGAATGTAAATAACGTATGCAGGGTACAGCATGTCTCTCACCACGTCTCTACCTTCTGTTTGTCGCCCATTTTTCCCTACTTCCTGCAAATATTCAATTATATCAATACACAGATGATACGGCCTTTCTCGCCCGTGCTAAAACCATCCAACAGATCAACATTTGTATGAATGAAGCTATACAACGTTTCACAGACTGGTGTGATAAATGGCGACTTAAAATAAGCCCACACAAGACACAATCCATCGTTTTCATCCCACCAAAACGACGTACTCGCATTCAGCGCAACCCAAATCATCTCTGAATTACCATCCATAATACACTCATAAAACCAACTAAAACAGTTACTTACCTCGGAATTACATTTGATCATCATCTCACGTGGCGTCCACATCTCAGCACTATCGTATCCAAAGGTTACAACAGGTTACACCTCCTGAAACTCTTAACAGGTGCCACATGGGGCTTACAGCCAGAAACAGTTCTTAACACATACAAAATTTTCCTTCGACCTGTCCTCACCTATGGCTTCACCGCTTGGATCTCAGCTGCCGGGTTCTTTTACCACAAACTACAAATACTGGAAAGACATGCCCTGTGTACAGCACACCGTATCAGACTACCCAGCCCCACAGCCGAACTCTACAACCGTACACCATTCCCGCATATACTCTACCACCTTGAACAACTTCGCAACAAATTCATCCGAAGACGCCTCGAAGTTCATCATCCTCTACTTCTCGATACCATGCATGCCACCTCTACACCCGAACCTCAAACTACGTTACTAGCAACTCCACTCTCCCTACTCTTCTCCCTCTACCGCCATATCATACCACCAGATCACCCTGACCAAGATTTCCTCCGCTCTTACCATAGTTCCGACGTTCTTCCTTTCATAGCACCTTCATACTTTGCACTGTAATAATCACTTACTAACAGGGTACATACTGTCCTCATCAGTTCAGAGTAACCCCTGAACAGAAGATAACCAGCATTCGTCTCACTAACAAAATCCACGTGTTGTGACGTCAAAGCGCACCTCACTACCATCATCGTATCCTTAAACCCACCAATAAGATGATTATGAGGAAAACTCATAATACTAGATTAAATGAATAAAGAAAATAAAGAATGATGAAATAAAATCCCTTTGACCAACATCCAATTCCAAAAATCCTTACTTTCCCCTATATCCCTTTCCCAATAGAAGGTGTACCCTTCTGCACCGGTAATAGCTGTGGCTAGGAATTAAAAAAAAATACAGCATGTGTCATAACTTAATCTAGGCGAACTGGGCTTCGTTAACTCACTTTCGAGGACCTTGTGTTGCAATACGCACAAACGAGATCAGTCAGCGTACGATCCCTTTAGGATTGACGGCATTATTCAGTGTCGGAGGGTGCAAGTTAGTTTTGAGAGAAAGCAGTCATTGCACAGAGACTGATCATCTTTCCATTATCATATTATCAGCACATCACACGACATACATCACAGTGGCACTCTTGCCACTTGTGAAAGACTTCGCTCTGCACTCTGTGTATCATCAACAGCTATGGCAGATCCACCAGGACGGCATCAACATCTTCCTCAACAAGTCTCCAATACAAGAATACAGGCACCATACCAAAGTCACATCACCAGCAGATCTCATGATCTAGATCACGTTCACCAAACCACACCTGATCAGGACGAACCTCACCATCTTCACCGCCAGCAAAGAAAACGCATACACTAAGCGAGTCTGATAGTGACACCGAGAAAAATATGGATCTCATAAACAATGACGACATTTCAACACTACCAAACGGATCTTCATCAACCGAAAAAATCTATTCTTTCATTCTGACAAATTTTGACTCCAAATATCAAAACCCGAAACTTCTACTCCAGCAAATCTCAAAATACCTTCATAGAGACATCATAACTAGAATAATACCAACTAGAAATGGTATCATACTCAAGTCGACAGACAGCAATCTTGCAGCCACCATACGTAATAAATTTAACTTTGAAATATTCGGGAAAACAGCAAACTTAACCAGACTAGAGAACAAAACACTTCGTCAAGCGCAGCCTCCACGGAAAGCACCAATATTATCAGTCGTTATACGCGGAGTAGAACCTACTATCTCAGACGAAGAAACGGAAACGGAACTTAAACTGGAAGGTCACACAATTACAAAATGCTTAAGAATCAAAATCAGAACAGGAGAACCGACATACATGATCCGGGTACTTACCAACAGCAAAGAAACAATTGATGATCTTCTCTCATGTGGAGCATTTATATACAAAAGGAGATATCCTGTGGAACCTTCCAACACACCACCGCCAATTCCAATAAGGCGTGAAAAGTGCCAAATGTATAATTCGCATACCACAGACAAATGCAATAACACGCAAAAATGCCGATACTATACAGGACCTCACCTTATCAAAACGTGCCCAAACATGCAAAAAGCACCAAAATACACAACCTTCGAAGAAAATCATCCCACCTTTAGTTACAAGTGCAAAGCCCGACCCGCTGCAGAACCTGACAAACCAGAACTCATTGTACCTATCCGCACCAGTGACACACCTACACAAGAAGTACCACCTGTCACCTCTGTGTACCAGCCAATCACCATAGACCTGCTACTCGCCTTCACTACTATCGTCTTACAAAACATCCATCCTTTACAACATCCTCAGATTCTTTCACAAATCCAGTACGCAGCAAAAACCACACTTAATGTCTCATTTAAAGCTACATACTCAGGACCATATGCACATTTTGTTTCAAATGCTCAGGCCACGGACAGTTAACAAAAGAATAGCAATGAAAACAATTCTCCATCTTATCATGACATTAGCCTTTCTCTTCATCAATATCAGATCAATTGCAGCTCATAAACTACTACTAGAGCAACTAGTGCTAGAAGAAAACATCAACACTATCATATTAAACGAAACCCATTTAAAACCCAAAGATACATGCAAACTCTCTAGCTAATACCTTATAAGACATGACTAATATGATAGCACAACGAACAAACGGAGGGACAGCCATAGGTTTCTCACCAAAAATCGCGTATAGACAACACATACCAGATACGCCGAACTTATCAGAGTACCTTATTCTTACGCTTTACTACAAACAAATATACCTTACTATCGCTACAATATACCGTATATTAGACCTAGACATTCCATACCACTTGGCTTTTTCCCCTACATTTCAAATAATCACCGTAATTACATAATCATGGTGGATATCGATATTCATAGTCGCACTAACAAAGAGAGATCGGACTTTGAGGACTACAGTTCCATGCAAACAACCGGCATGCTGTACAAGCTACCGAAACACACACGTCCATGCTCAAATACAACTCCGGACGTAGTCATAACATCCACAAATATCAGCCATCGATGTCAAATAGAGGTACTAGACCTGATAGGAAGTGATCACGCTCCAGTAAAGTTGACACTAGCATTCCAACCTCACATTGCCCAACAAACCAATACACCGCCAAAAACTGTCTTGCGCTTTGACCGTGCAGATTGGGACAAATATAGGCAAAGTATTCATTCACAAATAGAATCTCTCGATCCACCCAGCACAGAAGCAGAATTATACCATACCATTGACAAAATCACAACCGCAATACAACAGGCTTGAGACGACCATATACCTGTTAACACAATACAAACTCATCGACCCAGATTACCTCCACAATACCTACCTCTCATCAAACAGTCAAGAGCATTCTATAGAGACTACCAAATTACCAATAACCCCGAATCACTTAGACTTCATCGACAACTACAACGGACAGTACACAACTACTTGAAGGCTTATAAATTAAGTCAATGGGTCAAAACATGCAACTCTCTAGCAGACAACTCGCATCCCACAAAATTCTGGAAACGTTTTAACGTACTAACAGGACAATACTCAAAACCGAATTTCCCCTTGCTGCACCAAGACCACGCACTTCACACCGACAAAGAAAAAGCAGATGCATTCGCAGAACATTTACAAAAAATATTCACTCCCAACATCCCCCTCAATCCATTTCGAATTCACCCTGCCGACCGTATCAACATATCCTCCAATCATCTACAACCAAACACACAACACATCCTTCCTGACCATCCCTTAACCACTTCCATCACACCAGAAGAAATAACCTATGGCATCGCAAAGAAACGCCGCTCTGCACCTAGAAACTACAAAATCACATATCATCATCTTAAAGAATCAGCAAACATCCTTATTCACCTCCTCGCTGCAATATACACATTCATCCTTCGTACCAGCTTCATTCCTCCTGAATGGAAAACCTCCAAAACCCTTATGTTCCTTAAACCCAATAAACCTCCGAACACAGTTACCTCTTACCGCCCAACACAACTTACCCCAACCCTCAGCAAAACCCTCGAAAAAATTCTCGTCTCCCGACTTCACAACCACCTCGAAACTCACAACCTTCTGCCTATACATCAAGCTGGATTCCGCCCTAACTTCAGCATAACCTACCAACTACTCAGTTTGACCAATCATATCTCCCTTCACTTCAATAAATTCCTTCCTTCCTGTCTAATACTTTCGACCTCGAGAAAGTATTCGATAAAGTCTGGCTTCGTGTTTTTATATCTATAAACTACAGTTCTTTCATCTACCTATAAACTACCTGCGTTTCATTTTGAACTTCATTTCAAATCATCTGTCCTACATTAACATCAATAATAGCCTTTCCCACCCTATATTCCTTCATTGCGGTGTCCCTAAGGTATCAGCACCATCCCCTCTCCTCTACATCCTTTTTGTCGCCAATTTACCCCTTCTTCCTCCAAATATTCAAATATTCCAATATGCAGATGATACCGCTTTCCTAGCCCTAAGACGCAACATCCAACATATCAACAGAACCATGAATGAGGCCATTAACATATTCACCACTTGGTGCAGTGAATAAGGACTTACAATAAATTAAAACACAAGCGATTATATTCTTACCACTAAAACGAAGATCCAAAGTTCAATGCAACCCAGCGAAACTCAACCTCATTGCACAAAACCAACGTATCAAACCAAACAACCAAGTAACATATCTAGGAATCACATACGATCATCACCTCACCTGGGGACCACGTCTACAAACAATTATCCTCAATGCAAAGAACAGATTAAATCTACTGAAACGTTTAACCGGAACTACCTGGTTCTCAAACCGATCACCATCATAAACACATATAAAGCTTTTCTACGTCCGGTACTAACTTATGGATTTACTGCTTGGAGCAACGCACCACACAAAATATATCACAAACTTCAAATCTAAAGAACGACACCCTCTTCGCCTCGCATATAGAATAAAAATCCTCCCAATCCCCACTCAAGAACGCTATGACAGGATTACTTTTCCGCACTTAATCTTTCATCTAGAGACACTGCGCCAAATATATATACAAACGCTACAATACCCAACATCCAATTCTCACAGAAACAATAAACACACAACAAACTTACAACATTACAAACATCAACGATACCCCTCTCTCCACTCTACTCGCAATCTTTCATTACACACTACCCCCAGACCACCCTGCCGTAACCAAAATCGAACAACTTTGCACACCACACCTTCCTCATTATCTCTCACCGACATATATTGCACAGTGATCATTTTGAACGGAAGGGCTCATCTGTTCTCATCATGGCGTAGAGTCGCCCCTAGGCCAGAAGATATTCAATCATTCTTCTAAAAATATGATAACTTGTTGTGGCGTCCAGTGCACCTCATGTTCATATTTCATCACAAAATAAGAAGATAATAGAAACGCTACTAAAGAATATGATTATGAAAAAACTTATAATGTCCTTAATGATTAAAATAAAATAAATACATTTTACGGATAATATTCCACCACATAGACCATCCACCTTATCCATGCTACTCCTGTACGTCCATATATCCCTTCCCGGAAAGAGGATGTAACCCTTTGTGGGAGCTAGCACTTAAAAAAAATACAGTATGTCAATGGTGCAAAACATGGAGGCTAAAACTAAACCAGACAAAAACCCAGTCAATTGAATTTATACCAACAAGAAAACGATCTGCTGGACATTCATGTCAACAACATCGAACTTCGACCAACGAGTACAGTAAAGTATCTAGGAGTAATCTTTGATAGACATCTTAAGTGGAGAGCTCATCTAAAACAAATTAACACAAAAGCATACAAGAGACTAAACCTGCTACGCAAACTGACTGGAACGACATGGGGACTAAACGCAACTACTGTGCTCAATACCTACTTGTACAAAGTTTTCTTAGGAATGATACTAACATTCGGACACATTGCTTGGATAGCGGCCGACCATAACCACTACAGAAAACTAAAAATACTAGAAAGACACGCAACCCGAATAGCCTACAGGATAAAGCTACAAAGTCCAACTCAAGAACTCTACAATAGACTGCCTTTTCCCCAAGTTCTCTTCAACCTACAGTCTCTCCGCCAAAAAATATTTCACCAACATATACCAAGAAAACCATCCATTGCTTCAAGGAACACTCAACCTAGATGCAGAATACCACCATAACAACCCAATAACAAACACACCACTTTCCCTTCTTTTCACCATCTATCATCACTCGCTGCCACCGAATCATCCTGATTTGCCAATAGCAGATGCATAAAAGATAACAAATCCACCCGTCGATATTATTCCATAGAGATTACATCCAAACCGGCCGAAACAAATTGGTAGCACATCTTGTAGATCACACAAACAATTGACTTAGCAAAATACACCACCGTGAAAGAAAGGAAAACATGAAATGCTGAGGTAAAAATAAAATCTCTTAGACCAGCCAAAATTCTTCCAAAATTCTTTGTCCAAAACACCTACTACCCTAAAGAGGACTTAACCCTCTAGAGGGCGCTAGCTATGACATATGCCATAGCTAGCAAAAAAAAAAAAACAGCATGTACAAGGGGATGGATATTTATACTTATCCTCTGTTCACAAAATATTTTTTTGCCGCCTGCGTTAATCTTTAGTCCTAGCGTGTGGAAGAGAAAGTGAGAAAACTTCGACAACTGGCAATTTAAAAAGCACAGGAGACGGCGAAAGTAGGAAGGTAGCAGCAAAGGTCTTACTTAAGGTAACACAATATTTGTATCCTGAAACTGAAGACAACCCTAGAAAACATAAGTGAGGCAAGTATTAATAACTTGCTGATATATCCGCCCATTGGTGCACGAGCAATAAAATATGTTGGCATCACTCACAGCTGATATCGTTCTTAAAATTGTTTGCCAATACTTAACTGCAGTGCAGATTGTATCTGTTCTAGTAGTCTACATAAATATTAAGATTGATGTAGATACGGTCGACAATATTGGAACACTTTTTTAAGCATTAAAATTAATTAAATTTTCGAAATTTGTTGGCAAGAATTACATATATCCCTAGGTTAAATTGCAAGCCAACCAAAGGTAAGAGGGCTCCTCGCTCCAACGCTCCCATTTTAAACATTTTTCGAAATATTAAAAAAACTAAGAGTATTATCAAAAATGTAAATTCATTGCGCAATAGAACTTACGAATTACTATAGAATGCAATGGACAGCAGTCTCGAGATCGTATTCATTGACAAGTGATACGTTTTCAAATATTATGACGTCATAATTTAATTGAAGTCTGAGAACTCATCAATGGACAATATTTCGAGACTACTGCCGACTGCATTTCATAGTAATTTGTAAGCTCTAGTGCGCTATAAATTTATATTTTTGATAGTACTCTTAGTTTTTTAAATATTTTGAAAAATGTTAAAAATGGGGGGACTGGAGCGACGAGCCCTCTTAAACAAAACAAAAAAAACTTTCTGCTCTACTTCTAAAAACAGATATAACCAAATTATCTTCTCGTTATTCTGTTTAGAAGCAACACAAGAAAAAAGGTATTATATTAAAAATGAGGCAACACAAGAAAAAACATTATTATGTTGCAAAATTGAGTAAAGTTATCTTTTGATACAAGTTTACATGAAATATGATCATGAACTGTATAGTTAGAAACAAATTAATACCTACGTGCATTTTTACGCTAATCAAGACTTGCCACAGTGAAATATTTCAGACCCATACTTTGAATATAAGATTTAGTAACTGACTACAAATAATTTCAGATTCAAGTTAATTGAAAACAATTATTATATTCAAGAAATGTCATTTACTTGAAATTATTAATAATTTGATTTCAGATTTCAGGTTTTAGATCCTCAAGACAACCTCTCAAAAAACTTTATAGTATCAAAATTACTTGAAAATAGTACACAATATTGAACTCAGAAAAAAATCCTAAGAAGTTTTATTTAGACTATAATAATAATAATACATTTTAAATAAGTGCGTTTGGCTTGACTACAGCATCACAGTTATCGGATGAATATTTATGGTGGAAACAAATTGCATTTTTAGAGTGATGTTGAACCATACCATGTTAATATATATTTTTTTTAATTAAATATTTTTAGTTAAATTTCGCATAGGCTACTACGTAAATTGCCGTAGTACTTGAATTCAATATTAATGTATCATAGTAAAAGAAAGTTGCAAAAGTTTTATTTATAACTATTACATTCAAGTTACTACTTAATTTAGTGAAAGTAAAAAAATATCTAATTTCATAGACGGGGCTCGAACCACCGACTCTAAAAATCAAAATAATTAAAATTAACATGTTTTAACCAAGTGCACCACAAAGCCAACAGGTGGAACAACACACTTCAACACGTATTAGTAGCATTACAAAATTAGCGTGCGTTCCACCTATTTGAATCATTTTTGTATTAGTGTAATAGTTAAAAAGGTGGTTTTGGTGGAATTTATTGAAATGTGTTGAGCAGGAAAATATATTTACTTTTTCGACAAGTAATTACGAATATTTATCTTTTTTCCTTGTTTTCTTTAATCAAAAGTTCCGAGTAGGTCATTAGTACAACGCAAAACTAGAGCTTCCCCTTGTTTAAGCATGCGACTGGCATGTTACTAACTTTAGGCGCTACTAGCGCACACAATTCGTTTCTAAATACGACTTCACCTTGTCAGCTATTAGTCACTCGTTAGTACAACGTTAGTCGCTTCAAAAAGCCTGTCTGAATGCGGCTGGAAATATTTGAAAGAACAAGGACCTGTATACTATATCGCTTGCAAAAGAATATTTGGAGACACGTGCTGTAAATCTTAAACTTATCATTACCTTCGACACACTGTTGTAAAATGTGGCTTGAAGACACAGACGCAGCAACAACACAAGTAGCTAGCTACTTTATTCTTGTTTATTTTCTCTGTGTATTTGAGCCTTCCTGCTCGTTGGAATATGGCAAGTGTTTAGATATCATTTGTTAATAAAGACAACGGGTTAAGGGGGGAACAATTTTTCGAAGGAGGATTGGCGTGCGTAAACTTGCACTGCCAGGTGCGAGTTTGGTTTGTATAAAGTTTATGTAATGTATTACTTCGAAAGAAAACAATGCAAAGTACCACGCCATGCCTTACCCCGGCTTAATTGTTTGTTTGATATTAGCATTCTAAATGAGTTGGAAAGCTTCTAAGGACAGAACCTACAGTTCTTGGTAAAGTGGGTTCCGAACTACTCCTACCAAGAAGTATTCAAATATGTGAATCTATGATACGGTATGCCAGAAGTTTTCGAATAGTCGGAGTTCTAGTTCTGACGTGCTTTCATTGGCACGTGTATAACTGGTATTCAGCCTCCTCAGGACTGGCTTAATTTCCATAACCTCATTCTTAGATCCTCAAGATCATTAGTATTCAATTTTGTCCTCGCTTTCATCCAACCTTAACTTTAAGTGCAAAATTCGGCCTCGACCTCGAGATGGGACTTAATTCTCGACCTCACTCAACCACAAACGAACAACATCGACCTCACTTAAGCTCAACCTCAATCTACCGAGCCGTCGTAGCTCGGTGGTAGAGGGTTGGCGTAGCATTCGGGATGGTATGGGTTCAATCCCAGCGACCGACCATACTGACGAGGTTTCTCCAGGGGTTTTTCTCAGTCACATCAGGCAAATGCCGGCATAGAACTTCTCCTCATCCTTCCGCACCCCTATTCCGACCTGAGCCGTAGATGCCTAAAGACCATCAATAAAATTCAAATTCGACCTCGATCTGACTCAAATGTCAACCTTATGATGAAACTTCAATCTCGACCTCACTCAACCTGAGCCTCAAGACGGAACTTGAACCTCGTCTCACTCAATCTCACGAGGAACATGATCCCCAATCTAATTATAACACCACAATTTAACTTCAACCCCGACCTCAATTAACTTCGACCTCACAACAGAGTTTGAACCTCGACCTCACTCAACCTCAACCTTGGTCTGACTTAACCTTACAATGCACCTCGACCTCACAACCTTATGAGGAACTTAAACCTCAACCTCTTTTAACATCACGATGAAAATTCAACTTCGACCTCACAAAATTAAGCTCTCGTCTAGAGGTCTAGGAGAGAAGAGGTTGAGGTTGGGCCTCGTGAAGTTTAACAACTGAGTACGGTCGAGGCTAAAGTTCCATCATAAGGCTGAGTTATGTCGATGTTGAAGTTCCATCGTGACGCTGAGGTTGAGCTTGAAGTTCTATCGTGAGTTGACGCGGGTGATTTTAGCAGACATTCTAGCAGACAATTGTCACAAAGCAACCAGAAAACGCAGGGTTGCCAGTACAAAGAATATAACAATACAGACGTCAAATTAACGGTGATGTTAGCAGAAATCTGCTATGTATTATTATCATCATGATTATTATTATTATTATTAATATTAATATTATTGCTATTATTATTATTCTTAATATTGCAATAATTATTATTCTTTTTATTATTATTAATATTATTATATTAAACAATATTAATAAGAGAATTACACATATTACTATCATTATTGGTATTATTAACATTACTTATACAATTATTACCAGTTTTTTATTATTAATATTATTATTATTGATACTAAAATAGCATTCTACTCTACTTTATATAGACTACCAGTAGCGAAGTTTCAGCCTGGGGAAAGTATATTCACTTTCTGAAATGTACGGTGATTCTTCAAAAAGTCAATAAAAACACCTTATTTACATAAACAAGGCATCGAAACA
>JAGDQP010023692.1:0-27683 GCA_022664845.1 Lepisma saccharinum | reverse complement strand
ACCAGCTGGTACTTCAGAGTATGAACTGACGATCTAATTAAAAGATTGGAGGTGTCGCCTTACCGGTATTTCCTCCCTCGATCTAAATTATTTTTTTTACAGTGATCACAAGGATCTGGAATCCTCTTTCCCAGATATTCTTAAATCTGGAAGGCATTTCTGCGCCGCTCGTCTAGGGTGTAGAAAATGTTTGGAGCTAGAGGTTAAGTTAGATGCGTTGCGTGGGTACTCTAGGCTCCTGGCGACCCTATTTGTCTGTGTGATCCACTTTTGGGATCATTAGGTTGGGGGTGCGTTATATAATGATATGTTAAAAGCTAACGAAACTTGGCGAAAGTATATCGTATGTAACTTTAAGATCACAAATAAAGGTATTTTGTATAAACAATCAACTTTGCTGTGTAATGTTTTATTGAAAATGTATTTACAGTCTAAAAATGAAATGTCATAATTAATTTAAATTTAGTTATCGCCATGAACAATACAGCTCATTCTATGGGAAGATAATGTCTCATTTCAGCCATTAATTTATCATATAAAAGTTTTTTCACATCGATTGCCCATAAAAAATCCAAGTGGTTGAATTCCGGAAGAGGTACTTTGAACTTCCCAACAAGGTTTGGAAGTTTTATGAATATCTTTTCCACATCCTATAAGAAAGAAAAAGAGAAGAAATAAATCTTTAGAATAAAAGTTGTCTTTGACTAACTCGGAAGTAACTTAAGAACATAAAATATAAGACATATTACGTTTTTGTCATCTTTATATTTCTATATATGCAGTTCCTGTAAGTTTCGAAAGAGCTCGTCATTTGTGTCTCATGGTAATATTGCAGTTTTGAAATGTATGGGAATCATTAAGAACGGCTGTTCTTCGAATGACGCTCACAAACGAGTCTGTTAGCGGCACTCACATATATACAGCTAATTTCGAATCTAGCTATTTATAAGCGTGATTTTGCTGCTTGAACGTGCATCTGAAAGCTCTTTGCCATACTAAGACACAGAAAAAAAATGAGTCGGTAGGAGCTGCCTGGACCCCCCTAGGGCGGTTCGAAAAGAAAATCACATTTCAGATGATAGCACTGACCCCAGACCATATAGGCGGACGAAACTTGCGGAATCGTAATCTACGCTTTAATACCTTTCAAACGGTGTATCAAAATGGGTTAAGGGGTTCAAAAGTTATGACTTTTTATCCGATTCACAAAATTTTCACAAATGATCGAAAAGTTTGTCTGTCATTCTATCTGTCTCTTTACTTTAGCCCAAAATGGTTGGTACCAGGGAGGTTTGGGAGTCAATTGCGGACCCCGTAAGGATAAATAAATGCTTAAAACAAATAGGAGTTACCGTTTTCGAGAAACGGAGCCTACCATAGTCCAAAATCGACCTTTTGAGCATTTTTTTTTTAAATAGGCAGCCTTACAAAAACAGTGATATCAGTATAAAAAACCCTTCGGAGTAAAGGGAAGAGTGACACAAGAATATTACTCACAAAAGAACTTACATCCATTTTGCAGGTGGCTTTCCTTTTGTCACTATGGTGGAAGGGAGGATACTAATTCTTTTAATTTTATTAAAAAGGGAACACTTCCGTCAGAGTGACGAAAAGAATGTCGCTCTGTCGCGCGTCTTGCTTTCGGATCCTGCTGGCGGACGAAACCTCAGCTCGACTATGATCAAGTTTTGTTCATGGTTCATCAATGTGTTTTATGAAGAACTTCTTCACATATTTTCCGTCAGAGGCCAATCATTTACACAGTGTGAGAGAAACTTTGGTCTAGCTAGATCACACATAAAAACAAGTGAATTAGAAATTAGCCCGTCACCGGGAAAAAGCCCGTTACTGTTGAAACGGAATGGGATAAATTATTGTCATAGCTAGAACGATGTTGAAAATGTTTTTGGAGGCCATTTTGGATCCAAGATGGTGACTTTTCCAACGTTCTTTACGTGTGACTTACTAGTTCTTGGAGATTGATTTTTTTTTTCAAACTCGAAGAACGAAGAGATATTTGCTGAGGCAATTTAACAAAGCTATTATTATTATTTTCAACGTTCTTTTTGTATTAAATACTGAACTTAGAATTGTTTGTGCTTTCTTTCTTCAACATAACCACCATGAAATCTTTCATTGCCGGAAGAAGGGCACTTCACGTGAATACACAATTTTCAATACATTTTCATGCAAACTTTGAATTCTATCAGGTTAGTTAACAGTTTTCAAAACTGTTTCTACGCTCTTTATACTGGTACCAACGACATAAATAATCTTTCACAAACTTCTTGATAATATTCAACCTAAATCTTTCTCAGCTGTTTACCAAAAATGCGTTTTTGCGCTATGTGCCCATCTTCCGGCAATGCCCTCAATTGTATCCGGCTTTGCATTCGTCATATTTTCTTTGTGGAAGCATTTACCAAGGTGAGAGCTATTTCCTTTAGAACAAGAAGAAAAGCAAACATAATATGAATTCAGCATTTGTAATGACTTTAAAATTCACAACATAACAGACAACTATTACATTAAAAAAATGGGACATGCAGTGTTTTTTAATTCTTCTACACTTATAAGAACTTGGACTAAAAATATTATGAGGGCTGACTGGAGTTCTGGGAGGATAAGCCTCCTCCAAGGCCTTTCCCTTTCCGCTGCCCACGCTGATGGAGTCTTTGATATGTACTTTAGGGGGAGGGATGAAATCGAAGGTCAGCGTCCTGCACTTCTGTCATTTGCATAGAGTAGGTTATGAAGTCTGTGTCAAAACAAACTACTTTTGAAAATTTGTTGTACTTTTTACGATTCGCATTATCAATTAGTTCTTTTATAAAAACTGAGAAATGTTTTATAGTACTGAAAATATTAGGAGATCGTATTTAAATCATAATCTGTAGAAGGTATGTAAACTTTGACAGTAACTTAGAGTGAATTTAACTGCTGATCAGTGTGTTATACCAAAGTCAATTGGATGTGTGGAATGGTGGAATGGTAGTGTGTTTTGTCTTAATACTATATTATTGATAAAATAGTGAAACGAATATACCAGAGTTATTTATTAATGATTTACATAATATAAAGGCCGTAAATAAATTCAAAATGATGATACTTGGAATAATTAACGTAATAATTAGACCAATTATAGCATACCCTACGAGTGCATGGTGCCATTGCATGAATTACATCAGGCAACAAACCGAAGTAAACAGAACACATATTGCTTCGGCTTGCGGGTGCCTTCCGTACAACACCACTTTAGGTCAAAGTAAATAGCTAGGTGGCCACGTCGATGGCGCCCATTCACTTGCATATAAAACAGATGGTAGCCAAGCACAGGTTAAAGAAGCGGTAACCAGAGAGAACAAGTAGGATATTCAACGAAAGAATTGAAGTTCTTCATCAGCTGAATGACGCAACAACCAGGCTCTGGCAGACTTACTGGGATCACCGAATCAGTCTACCAAGAACAGAAGATTATATAGTTTCCTCTCAGACGTGGCTGAAAGGAAAGACATGAAACATCTAAAGATACTGGGTGGATTGATGCACTTTCTTAAGGGACACGGCCCCTATAGAGAGAAGCAAAGATATTCTTTTTCATACCTGCGGAGTGGTCGCCACTCCCGAGCACATAGTTTTAAGATGCCAGGAAAAACAATATCTAGTTGAAGAGAATAAAAGATACTTGGAAAAGAAGAATATACAAGATGTTCTGAAACCCCAGAACACTTTGTGGTTCTCCAAGACGCCAGACAAAATATCCCTCCATTATAGGAGACAATTCCTGGACGGGCGTGGTCGCGTCCGGGTGTAACGAAATGATAACAACCAAGCAAATATAATTAAAACCTAAATCTAATAAGCCATTACCCCTGCGGGAGTGCTTAATCGCGTCGCATCACGTACTGGGACTGACTAATGAACATGCAAACATAAAGCCGAAAAATGAGTCGAGCATATTGGAGATTAATGAAATGTATCAGACACTAATAACAGTATATATAAATACAATAAAAAAAAACAAAGTAACACAAACAATAACGAAGAGTGTATAAATGGATAAGTGTATGTCAGTATGTGTATTATGAATCGACGCATGCTGGAAAACCAACATAAACTTTTTGCAGTGCATCTTATTTCGAAAGTCCGAAATGGAAGGACTTACTTTTCAGTATTCCGTTTCTCTTCTTTCAAATTTCTATGGAGGTCAGTGCTCGAAGTCGGACTTTTTCATTTCGATTTGGCGTACCCCTACCTTTTTGTTAATACAAGTTTGTCTTCCAATAGTCAATCTCCACCACTAGGTACAAGCGTGTCCTTACCTTTTTAGCCCACTACTCCCACTCCGAGCCCTGATGGTGGTGTATAAAATGTTAAGGAAACATAATGAGTTAAGGTAATTAGGGAACATATGCAACTATGTGAATGTTCTGGAAGTCGGAACAAGCATAAGCATGAGGATCTTACCTAAGTTAGTGTTAGTGTTATAGTTTATAGTGCGTGTTGACGTCGAGTGAAAGCGTCTTTTCTTCTGATTAAGATGATCTCAAGCAAGAAGAAACTTGTTTGGTACCCCACCCTTGTCAGCGGAGCCAGTTCCCTTAGTGGTGATATAAGACGGAGATCAACCTACGGCCCATATGGTATTCCAGATGGAGCCTTGATACAAACTTGCTATTTTGATTGTGATGCTTATTTTATTGTAAAAGAATCAATACTTTTTTTCTTGTATTTGCAGAAACTACAGGACCGAGGAGTGAATGTAACAGAGATTTTCGAGTTCATTATATGACGTTACTTTGTTGTCTTGTATTGTCCGTAATTGTTATATGTTTCTGTATAAAAAATAAAGAAAAAAAGAAAAGAACAATAGACCCTTCCTCTTCTTGCAATCAAGGATAGGAGAACATTCTGGACGCAACGCACCGAGTTTTTAAAACGAGGGGAACATAGGAGTTTCTCAGAGTGCCGAAACTCTGGTATCCCAGAATCTCCAAAGACAGCCAGAGCTGAATTTGGGAAGTGCAAATATGTGTGTGAGGCTCCTAGCATAGGAGCTGAACCCAATTCTGAGCAAATGTTGCTAAGAGGCAGGAGTGATAAGTAGGTCCCCAAAATAAATAAATCTTAATACTATATTGTAATGATCCGCGTGTATAAGAGCACGTGGACATTATGTAAACAAACAGACATGTTTATAGAACAAACATGTAAGTAAGAAGTAATCTTGTTATGACACACATTGGAGCAGACTATTTATAAAATGGTGAAGTGAATATACCAGCAGTGTTTGCCGTGAGAGACACGGGGGATTTTCTCTGGTGCGTGGGAATGTTATTCCCGGTTGTTGATTCCGAATATCATCCCAACCAGGGATAAAATCTTTGTATTTCTACCCAAACAGGTAGTAGGTTGCAACTTACAGGCAGCCACTAGTGTGAGTATCCCCCTTCATAATTTATCACAAATCGAACACTGTATACCTGAGTTATTTTTTAACGATTTAAGTATCTTGCTTTAGTCCCCTAAAGGTCATAAATAAGTTCAAAATGTTGATATTTGGAATTAAGCAGGATTATCACAAAACAAAATATAATTCTCTTTTATATGTAGTCTGCTCTGCTCTCTGTAATTTATCATCTAGAATGCTCTTAAGCCAATTAACACTCTTTAACTGTATATACAATCTTCTTATCTTAAAATTGAACTACAGATTGTCCAACGGATTACAATACAATATTAGTACCAACTCACCTCTGGCTGAGACAACCAATCGTTCATACTATTCATTAAAGCCACCGGAGCTGTGATTTTCTCTAGATCATACTCCGGAGGGTCAGCTGTTCCGTACACTATAATGTTCTTAAAAGCCGTGTGGTCAAACTGCTGGAATTTTCCTGAGCAAAAAATAAAACAGAAGGAACATTAAGAATGTTATAGAATATCTCTATTTAACGTACACATGATGAATAAAAATAATATATCTATATATTATACTCAGCGTTAATCTATACAAGACTTTATTATACACGATTTTTCTCTGAGCTAGAAGATAGGCCACCCAACTGACGCGTGTGCGTGAAAGAGGAACGGTTGGAATTTATCTTTCTTTAAGAGAAAACGTTATCACATGTCCTGGATTCTGGAAAGATATATGTAATTTCTTGCAGTATGTAGCAAATATTTATATGCTGTATATAAATGAAAGTGAGTATGTGTGTGAAATCATCACGCCAAAACGGCCTGACCGATTTTAAAAAGTTTTCACACATGATCAGATATTGAATCCGTCTAGGAAATTATAATGTCAGTCTTCATTTGGATTCAAAATGGCCGCCAAAAATATTTTCTACATCGTTTGAGCTAGAGATACGAAATTTGGTACAAAGGTGTATTATCAAGAGTAGTTTAAAAAATATTCCAACATTTTAGAAAAGTCGCCATCTTGTATCCCGATGACTGTTGCCAACATATTTTATTCACCCCGCACCAACGGGCGGACAAATCAGCAAAATCCCCTATGGGGGCACAGAACGAAAGGAAAGGATAATTACCTAACAAGAATGTTCCACCTATTTACGTCAAATGCATAAAATTTTGAAAATTGTGTAAAATGTTTTAAAACATACAAAGAAAGGAAAGAGGAGCAAATATTTATAAGAAAGAACAAAAATAAATAAAGTCGTTTAAAAAAGGGCTATAAAAGATCTCGTTAACCTGCTAAGTATCGAAACCAGGCTTTCCAGTTGGTAATTCAAGATTATATCATTACGCCATGCCAAGCCATTTTGGCACCGTAATTTATCCTTCAAGTAGCTAAGCAAAATATGAATAATTTTCCACTCTACATGATACGGGCATAACTCATGAATGCAATCTCCAATCGTGTTGATATGACTTTTTACACACGGTACAATCCAGTAGAATAACGCGCGAGGGGCGGTTTTCCACTGGTGACGAGGGATGTTACGCTCAAATAACTCCTCAAGGTTTCTTTATAATATCTATATACACGTAATTATACTATAAAATAAGACTATTTCTCATAGTCAATTAATTCACTGACAAATTATACCTTTATAATGGAAATCATACATCAAATCTCAAATTTGCTTTCAATTTTATGTGGCAGGCTTGTGATCGTCAATTTTGCCAAAACTTTGTAACACACTTGATGAGTGAAGTTAAGCACTGCAAGGAAAAATCAAGACTTGTACAAACTTGGCATAAACTTGTGTGCTTTCTGAAATAGAGTTCCGGATATCTTCCATCTACGGAAAGACTAGCTGCTGTTTCTGAAATCATAATTGCAATCGTTTTCTAATATATATTAAAGTATGCGTTACTTCATTTTTTACATTGATAAGCAGCTGTCCATTTCTTATGTTGATCATAGCATGCGATCGCTGCAAATATTGCAAAACTACGGCAGGCATTACTTTAGATTGTGCCATGCAACAAATAAATCAATCATATTAATTTAACTGTTAGTTTGTATCGTTTGTTTATGACGGTTCTTTCATCCCTGCTTCGAGCGCCAGTAGCAGTTACAGGAATTTCCCGAACGGTAGTAATTTAAAAACACTACAAAATATTGATGGCAGGAGATCCACCTCAAGAAATTCGGAAAAGTGGTCTGACAGCTCTCTCTGACGGTGAGAAGGTGCTCAGCAATTCCCCGTTGACAACAACAGGTAACGACTTTTAAATGCCAGAAGAGCCGGCGACAACTTGGGCGATGATCCTGGGTTACAGAAATTTCCCGTTGGAAGCAATGGACGTTTATTCCTTGTCCTGCCACGATCTTCTGTCGGTGATTCAAGACGTCCGGTTGGTCACTGCAACTTACGCGGTTTTCCCCAAGAGAAGAAATGAGTTCTCTCGCTGGCTTCTTCAAAGAACAAGAGATTCCCGCACCTACGGACAATATCTCGCCAACAGTTGACTGATTTTTTTAATTACCCAAGAGATCTGTATTGACCTCTCCAGCTAACCAAGAGGCGGGGTCCCTCGGAATACCCTCTCGCATCTATCAAGAGAATGTTACTCTCTCGAATTAAACAAGAGAATATTGCCCTCTCGCATTCAACAAGCGATCTCCACTCTCGAATTTCCAAGAGGCGGGGTGTCCTTCGAGATCCCAAGGGGCTGCATCTCGCATTTACCAAGAGACTAGCAAAGCCTCTCGCAATAGGAGAAGGTGGTTCATCAATTAAAATAAACCATCAGTTCACTAGTTGGTGCACTATATTTGTGATTGTACGTTGTTCTTCAGAGCAGAACCTGCTTCGCCAGGTTATGCTGACAAGTACAATAAACTGAAGTAAACACTGTTTTTTTTTGCTTACAATAATATCTATTTATTATCAATAATTTATTAGTAAAGAATATTAGAAGTCTTTATGGCACTTTCATTTAAAAATTATTAATAATAATTAAGATCATGAAGAACTTGATTTATGAAAGTTCACAATGTCGCGCGCCATCTACTAGGCACGCCGGGGCCAACTGTCACTGACCCGCACTGAGGTGACCCGGTGGCCGTGATATATTCTATTATCACTTTCGCAAACCTTTAAGAGAGGATAGACTCAGGAAAAAAATATACATGAAAGCCGCGCCAGCTTCGCTGCACTGCGGAGGAGACGTAAACTACCTACCCTTAAATTCTAATATGATGTTACAGGTAATTGATGTTTAATTTACCTGATGTTATAATTTGTGCGTAATGCACAAGAGTCTTCGAAGAAGTTCCAGCTGGTACATGACCAAATATGGTAGGTAACATTGACTGAAAAGGAAAGTTAGTATTTTATCAGATAACCATAATAACAACATATAAACTTGTATATAAATATGTTTTTACGTGATGCTTTGAAATCATAATTTAATGGTACATTAAATTTTTAACATAACGATCATTGTTTATGCGCATTACACATGTTGTTATAATGTCTTTTTTCTTCATAAAGTAACAATGATTTGTTTAAATTTTTCAAACATCCTCGGGTTCAACGCTTATAGAACAGATAGGTTGCTTCATACGTGACGTAATTGACTTATCCGATGTTACAGTTTGACGATACAATATTGCGGATGGTCTCATTATGTAGGTTGGACGACGAGCGTTAAGAAAAGTGATGATGGCCATCTGAGTAGTACGTGTGGGTGCAAGGAAGGGGTGATGCAATATGGCCGCTACTATATATTTGGCCGTTACGGACGTTTACGTATATATATATTACGTCCAACATACTTTTTCTACCATGCAAGTTATCATGTCTTGGGAACTATTGCACGTAAAACCCTCCACTTGGTGTCAATTTGTAGTAGAGTTTCGTTAGCAAAATAGTTATAAAATGATCGTAGTTACCTGGGTAGTCCAATTGAGACCATGGGGTCGGAAAATCCAATATGGCTGCCAAAACAAGTCATTTCTAGCATAGAAGAAACCACAGCTTCCGAACTATTGCGCCTATAGTATGATTCTGGTGTCAAATTGTCGAGGGCTTGTGGCATAAATGGTAAATAATAGTGACCATCGTCTTAGGGAACCAGCAGGGATGAATCCAATATGGCTGCCTAATCAATTAATTTTTAACGCCACATATTCTGGAAGTATTACACCTACAACTATGATGTTGCTATCAAATTGCAAAGTTTTGGCCAAAAAGATCAACAAGTGATGGTTACCACCTGGGTGTGGTGACCAAATTGGGTTATTGAAAGGAAAGAATCCAATATGGCTGCTGAAACAAGTCATTTGTAGCATAGAAGTAACCACCTATTGGGAACTATTACATCTACAACTATGATTCTGGTTGTCAAATCGTAGAGTGTTTGGTCAAAGTCAACAAGTGATGGTGATCGACTTGGTCATGGAAAGGGAAGAATCCAATATGACTGCCGAAACAAGTAATTTCTAGTATTGAATAACCACATCTTCAGAACTACTGCACCTAGACTTATGGTTCTGGTGTCGAATTGTAGCGTTTTATGGTCAAAATTATCAACATACGTTGTTGGGCGCCATAATATACAACTTCTGGCATGCAAGTAACCATATTGGAGGAAGTAGTTATAGTTCAGTCATAATATGCTAAGAGATTAGGAAAGTTTTAAAAAATATATATATATTTCATACGCGGGCATGTACTCTTTATCCTTCTAATTGAAATTTTAGGAATTTTCCCAGAAATAAAATTGTAGTGTAGCGGGCATCTTAGAAAATGACAGGCAAAATTCGTTCTATTCTTCTCAATTTTTGGTAAACGGCAGCACGTGCGGTAAAGCTGTTTCTGATGAAAAACTTGTACAGAGCAAAATTATCTACAAAAAATGGTTCTATCCCTTTTTCGTAAGTGTATTCCCTTCAGTGTGAAAAATGCATAAACAAAATTTATGAGTACACCTCCATATTGGAAAATGGCCGCTAACATTTAGTTTTTACCCTCATCCAAATATCGACTATTTTTAATAACACAACAGTTTTGCTTACACTCTACACTTAGTTAAAGCCAACCGAATTTTAGCCGCCATTTTTCTAGCTGGAGGCTAGAGAACAATTTTATTTTGCGATAGAATTTCAATCAGAATGACTCCAGATAGTTCTACACAAGTGTCCACCATAATTTGCTAACCATTTTGCTGAAGCTCTACAAATTGGCACCAAAATCATAACCCTAGGTGCAATAGTTCCTAAGATATGGTTATTTGTATGCTAGAAATGAGATATATTGGCAGACATATTAGATTCATCCCCCCCTCATGACACCAGCAAACAGCGGCTGCCATGATTTGCTAACCATATTGCTAATGAAATTCTACAATTTGACGCCAAATGGCTCTAGATGCAAAATTTCTGAAGATATGGGCGTTTCTATGCTAGAAATGACTTGTTACGTCAGGCATATTGGATTCTTCCATAACGCAAGTCGGCCACCATCACGTATTGATAATTTTGGCTTTGGCCGAAAACTCTACGATTATTTTAGAATATGTTAAGTGCTACATCTTTCCATGGACCTGAAGGTCTCAGGTTATGAATAAGATTTACTAGAAGGAACGACTTGTGATAAACTTCAGAATCTGGCCTAATTGGAATTACATTATTTGCGTTAAGTAAAATCGTTGAGATTATGCATATCACGATGGTAACATGTATTTATTCAATTACTTCACTGACAGGGAACCTTCCGTAAGTGACAGTGGAGTTCGAGAATCAAACCAAGCTATAATGAAAATGCATCCCAGAAAATCTGTGTGTGTCAAATTTTAGTCCTGAATTTGAAGTTCTTCTAGAGATATGAGGTCACAAAAGTACCTAACGAACCTAGTATATACCGTAAATGATGGTTTAAACCTTACAAAGCGTAGAACTCGGAAAGCATTCGTTTGAACTATTTCTCTAAATCTTATGTATGAAGCACATTTTAATACAATATGTCGTTGGAGCTATCCTCAATGAAAACAGTCTAAACTCTAATTCTGAACTGCCTCCAACTGTAGAATTTATCAACGTGTGTTTTATACAATAGTTCTTACACATTGCATAATAGATTTCCCATTCTTATTGAAGCACGTGAAAATGATATTTCTGTATTTTTGACAGTGAATGTGAATTAAAAGCAAAATGCTAATAGGAATAAAAAGTGCCCCAAAACCATAGACATTTTTAAAACAATATCGATTACGGAACTATATTGGAACCGTGTATGCATGTTCCTTTTTTATCATCTTAAATCAACTTGAAGTCCAATAGTCAAGGAGATAAAGTCACCTTAAAGATTTACTCTGTTCGTTCCAGAAAGAAGATAATAATGCTGTCATTACTTCAAGATACCATTTAGTCTTACTTTAGTTGAAAGGAAACGGAAAAATCTAAGTCAGTATAGTGTGCCCTAGGATACGAACCCAAGCCCCTGGTGATTACATGGCGAGCTCGCTTACCAACACACTCAGTCACTTCATTATAAATTTGCCTCTTGATCAATTTAATGAATTTTACTCCAGTAAGTCTATAATAGAAATAAAGGCTTCCTTGTACTTCATTATTATTCGCATATTCTTCATTGAAGCTGTAAGTAAACAAGGTTATAAACAATAAGATGAATTCGCATATGAACAATGAATATATTATTACTTACCACATTCAGTTGTTTCGAATCAAATCCACACAAAAGGAATAACACATTGCTACAAATCCCTTGAGTAATCGCTTGGTCTTTACAAAAATTCTCGCCTAGAGAAGACATGAAATCTCCACCCGGGAGAAACTCATTCATCCCCATTAACCTCATTGCAAACTGAAAGATAAAAATAGTAGTAAAAATTATAATAATAACGTAATGCGTTGTATTAAAATGTCATGAACGGCTAAATGGTCAAGATCGCAAAAATCATATAGCAAAAACTTTGCAGGTACCACTTGACACATGAAATAATTACACAAAAGAAATACAAAAAGGATAAAATTATAAATTTATAAAAGAATAGTTAGATTGATAATTACAAATTAAACGTTGAGCAAATTATCACATCTAACAGATCAAGTCAGGCAGTGATCTATCTGGTGCACTCGTATAGGTATAGTAAAATTCATATTCTAAATATAGTAAATGCAATGTATTTTATTCGACAATATCTTTTATCTGAATCAATAAAGAATATTTTTTCAAAGATGCGGATTGTTTTCAGCAAAAGCGCCGGTCGATTTAAGACCACTTTTTTTTACCAGTTGTTTCGTTAGACATCAAAGTTGCAACCATGGATATATAACGTGGCTGCCAATTTTAAAACTGATTCATGTTCCCTGCGTTAAAATCTCAGAATCAAGATTTTTCTTTCTTAACTCAAAAAATTAAAGTTAAAAAAAATCACGCCAACTGTGATACTTAAAAGAATATAATTATATTGAGGTCTTGTATCCATATTTAATTTAATTAAAACAATCTGACAAGGCTATTATACTTAACTTTATTGTAAAAACACACAGCATGCGTTACACTTTCAATGTTCTAACATCATCTTCCTCAGACGAAACACTAACAGTTCATTAAAAGCACCAGAAGGCCAAGAGATCCTTTCTACGTCTTCCGCCAATCACGTCCCAGAATTCCTTGCTTTCCAAAACTAAACAAGTTTTAACCAATCACAGTCCTTCGCTCACAGGCCACACCCCCTAGTCAATTAGAATTTATAATAGAGAATACCAATCTGGTATATGCCTCGAAAGTTCCCCAATTTAAGCTGGTTTCATTAGATCATTATAATCTGGAAGTCAGTGGGCTCCACGTGCACACCCCTCCTCCTAGGGGACTAATTTATTTCTATTTCCTACAATCCAAATAAAATTTACAGCGATGTCCCTAAAAAATAAAACAGGTTTTACACCAAACTGGTGGCTATATCTGGTCGAAATTTTTAAAAGGCTTTTTTAAAAAAAACCTTCGGTCGTGATAAAAATGTTTAAAACTCAACGCTACTTCAAACTCGGTTGTATTACTTGTTGGCCCAAAGAAACCGTAATTATGTGACAACCGCCCCTAAAGAAGTTCCGAAAAAGGGCGACTTAAAAATGCGCGATTATAAAATAGGTCATATGGGAGGTATCAAATGAAAAGATTTTTTCGACTGAACATGAATATGAGTTATTTTCTTCAGATAAGGATTTTAGGGATTCCAAATCTGTAGCAAAAATAAAACTGTTTAGAAAACAAAACTACATTTGGTCGAAAATTGATCAGAGCCCTGTTTTAAAGCTAATGATATGGGGGTTCAAAAAGATAATAAAATTTGCGGAATTTTATCTTTGTTGCTGGGACGCTAACCTGCCACTTGATATGGGAGTAAGAAAAATAAAAGTCGAAGATTTTTATTAGTATTTAATGCAGAGCTAGGTGCTAGCCTGTGATCCCCTAGTTTTCGGTTTACCTGGAGTAACTAATGAATGTATAAGTTCCAGCTGTTGAGTAGCTACGAGCTATGCTCGGGATTCTACCCGAATACAGCGCCGCCGAGGACATTCGTCCCGTATGCTTGCCGGGAAGAGTCATCTTTGAAGAGCCAGGAAACAATAAGAAGTATTACTTGCTTAGGTGCTTTCGTCTGTTTGTTGTTGTTATATATTATATAATGCAGTGCAATGTCTTATCTTAACCACGTCCGTTGAGTACGAACGAACAGGAAGTGAGAGATGTATATACAATATGTGTTTCTGTGTATATGTGTGCTTATGGGGGATTCACGCACACATATAGAAATACTTTTCGTAAATGCATCAGTGTTGCTATTCTAATTCTGAATGGTAGAGCAAAATCTTTTAAATGTATTTTATCGACTTCTGAAGAAGTAATTTCAGTGAATATTCGCTTGGCGAATTCTTCAGTGCATGTCCGTAACTAGAGCAATAATAGACGAAATGCACAGAATAATATTTGGTTTCGAGAGGTATCGTAAACTATTTGGCGTCTAGCGCTATGTAGTTCAACTTTCGCGTTGTGTCTCACACATAATAGAAAATACTGCCTTCTTTACCTATAGGAAGATTCAAACAGATTTTCTCCCAACTTGTCGAGTTATGGTCAAAGAGTATCTAACACAAAGTTCTATAAAAGTAAGTTTGTTTACAACTAAGATATTTATAAGAGAAATAGAAGTTTATTTTAATACATTTGTTTTACCTAAGAGAGTCTACAAGTATACAAGCGTTGTTCATCAAGAAAAAGACTAAGTTAAAACTTTACATAATTATTCTAAGTTATAACAACTGCCATTTCGAAGGTTCGGATAATTTATAAGTTCCCGAAATGGAGGAAATAATTCCAAGTTAAAGTTGTGTCTCATGGTTGGGACTTTTAAGCAAAGTCAAGAAATACTATTTCCTACCTTAATTATTTCTTGAAGAGAGATCCGTCGACTTCTCATAGATTCTGAGTCTGCTTGGTTACTACTTGAGTATTTGACCTTGTACGACCTTTTTATATGTTCTGGGTTCTCAATAACCAAAAATTTTGTAAGTAGTTTTTTTTTCTTATTTGCGTAAAAGTTCTAAGAATATGTGCGATTAGTCCAGATTGATGCATGTTAGCTTTTGTTCTACGAGAATCTCGCATTTTGACGTAAATTGCTGGAGCTAGCAATATGTTGCGGATGGGAGAGGAGACTGGAATTTTCTATGAGCATATGTGTCAATACAGTCGGCCAGTCTGATACAGTCGGCCGTCACAACGTATTGTGCAATCACCTGTGTATCAAACGGTACATGTAGCAATATTTCCAATAGTTAGTATCAAGCACAAAATAATGATTATATATATTGTCGAATGATTACGTTGCAATTAATCATCAGATTAATTGTTAATTAGCTAATTAATTAGTTTTTCACTTCTTTTTGTGTTGTATTTCTAGTTCAGTGTACAGGACACAATATAAAGCACTTTTTGATCATTTTCACACTTTTTCTCAATTTAAATTTGAGGTTTCGGTTCCTATAGTATCTTTGAAGTAGATAAATAAATCTCATATAAGTCTGTATTCAAATGAGATGGTGAAGGAGATTCTGATAAGGTTCTTTAAGGAGGTGTTTCAAAGGAAATCCTGGGAATTGGATGTTTTAGGATTGTCTTGGTTAAAAAAACGAGCTTGTATCACTAATTTATGACGAATGGTCTCATCAGAAAACAGAATAGAATCCCTTAATCCTTTCTTGACTTTATTTCATGTAGTTGCAGAAAAGGATGCAACCGTGTGTGTGGGTGTAGGAAAGCAAGACACACACTGCTCATCGATATGCAACTTTTACGTCTGACAGTAGTGCACAAATGTGCCTGAAGTCGTTATCAATAGTGACACCGAAGATGGTGTTTGAGCGTTTAGATGAGGAGGCAGCAAATGATATTTCAGAAATTTAACAGCTTGAGAATATTATGGTGAGCGTGAAAGTTGAAGAAATCACTTCCAGTCCCTTAAGCGACAAAAATTGTAAATATTTCTGTTACAATGTTTTCGTGCGATTTCAAGATATTCATTATTATAACATATTTGTTTTACAAATTAATAACTTTTATGGCACTGCTTATTTGTATATTTTTCTTTGACTACCTGAAGATTGAAAAGCTGTATCTGGGAAATTATTGGACTAAGGAAAGCTATTATGCACTCAAACTGCAGTAAATTTACTTTTCTTAGTATTTAAACTGACCACTTTCGTCATACAACTCACCAGTGAGGACGTCGCTTTGTCTCTCACTGTCTGCTAATTTTTCCCCTGTTGTTCGTCATAGCAGTAGCATTAATTTGTTATATTTATCATAAACTCCGAGTGACACCGCAAACGACACAAACCGACATTGAACTTCATACATTTCCCATCACCCACATTAGGGACAACAAGATGACAACCCTTTCAGTTAAACCAGCTAGAACAGTAATGTAACCGCTCTGTATGATAACTTGCACTATTTATTTTTTTAATATTAATGCTTTTACGTTACAATAAGTTACAAAACAATTATTGGATACAATGACTTACAGGATAAAGACATTACATGTTAATTAATACAACTTATGGTAACTACTTACAGATCCCAATTTATGGAATTTAAGTATGTGTTTCCAGGACCTTTTCCACCAGTTAATCCTTTAGTACACATTAGATACAAAAAACCGTGGCAACTGTATATATGCACCCTGCCATTTTCATAGTTTTGCAAGTTTCCACAGCTCATTGCGTGATTAAAGGAACAACCATTAAGAATGAACACCTTACGTAACTATAGATAAATGCACTGACTCAGAATTTTGTGAAAGATTGGTGATACCGTCAGTAGCTCTAGTACTTCACAACATGCTATTTCAGTATTAAAAGATCAGAAGATCTATGTACCATACCTCTTACACCTTGCATTTCCAACAAATTAGTCCCCGATACACTTTACGGAGCATTTAAATATTTTCTCATGCTACTTAACCCTGGCTGGTGGCATGGTTCCGCCCTTCCGCCGGCTCTGGTATTAAGTGTAGCGAACTATTACTGTCTATTGAAGTTAAATAGCCTTTCGAGCTTATAGATGAGATAACTGAGGTATGAATGTTACATTCTTCATATTAAACATAAATAAATTCAAAACTCAATTTGTCATCGAAACAGAGATGGATGTTTTTCAGTGATTAACGTATTAATTTTCAACACAGAACAGAAATAGAAAAACAAGTTTTTTTAAAAGAACTTTAAGTTTGACGAAAAATCGAGTTTTTCTGTAGAAACTGAAATTTTTGAGTGATAAAAGTCGAAAACTAGTGCAATGGTCCGTGTATTTACTCACACACGCACATTATGTAAACAAGAGCAGTGCTTACGAACATACATGTGACAAATGTTGTAACCACAACAAACAGTAAAGTGACACACAAACAATAGCAGACGACAAGAACAAACTCACCATGGACGCAACAGATGGGGTTGCCATCAACATGCAGAGGGAGTTGGAGTCGTCGAAGGAGGGACTGGGAGGACCGCGCCCAAAGAAGACTATAAAACCAGGATGCACCAGCTTTAGAGTATCACTTACTCTCGGGTGGTTAACTCGTCTCCTATTACCTGTTCACAGAAGTCATCGCTTCTGGAACATCCTGATACACAGAAGGCATCGCCTCTGGTATGTACTCTGCCTAAATTCACCTCATTGTACACAGAAGGCATCGCTTCTGGTACATTCTAGACACACAGAAGGCCACGCTTCCGGTGTCTTTCTTACGTGCACAGAAGGCATCGATTCTGGCACAACACCTCATCCTAAACCTCTCTTTGGAGAAAACACCCAAAGAAGAAGACGTCTACTCATCTATTTTCTGTAACTAGTTTCCTACGGGACGCTCTATTTAACAACCTGTAAAATGTCTTCTTTTGTAATAAAACTGTTTAAGAGCTAAAAGACAAAACCCGAGTATCTATCAGCTCTACCTCAGGTACTCTACCAGAGAACCACAAGAACATTACGCTAGGATCTGAACAAAATTCCGAAATTTGATAAAAGAAACAAGAAAATAGAATATTAAACAAAACCCCAAGTTTGATATTAAAAGTAAAAATCTGAGTTTGAAATTAAAATAGAAAACCAGTTCTAAACTTCTACAAACCGAACACCCATAATTTCAAGGAGAATTACTACTTCCTACTCTGAACTGGTTTTGTCATGGAAAACCACGTGCAATACACTATACGTGTATATTTAGGGATCCACAGTGCTAAGTTTATCATCAAACGTTTTAATTTATTATTTTCTTTTTGTTTCATTCTGTCCAAGGTCATGCAGAAACTTTGTTTGCAAAAACGAATATGATCCAGAGAAGAGAGGTTATCTAACATTGCTAGATCTTTCAGTAAGGCCAAGATCTGCTGAACCAACGCATTAGAGACCTGCACGGGCTGGGCTAGGCCCTCGGGCCGGGCTTGGGCGGGCCAGCTGCGCTATTTCTTTGAGTCGGGCCGGGCTCGGGCCAATTAATTGCACTTCTTTAAAGCAGTTCAATAATCATTGACTTTCGTTAAACGATAATTGGAATAAAGTCAAACGTTCGAGTCTGTGTGCACGCCACGTGGAGTGAAAGGTATTTCAAACAATGCAGTATTTACAGTTGGTGTTGCTTAGAGGCTCCACTTTCGCTATAGAGGATTAGTTGTTCACCGGGACGTTGACCCCAGTCGACAGTCACACGAGTGACTGCATGCCCTTCCCTTAATAAATAACAAAAGACAATATGCGTATTGAAGCTTCCTCTGATGGTCCGTGTCAATACCAGAATATGGACAATCCAACCACTTGATTCCAGGGGGTGAACAGTCAGAGTTGTCGTCTTGATATAAAAATGAAAGGAAATCGCACTCTTTGTTCTTCTTTCCACTTCAGCGACCCGCAGGAAGAAATGGTGGATGAAGTCAGGGTTGCAGTCTAATACTGTGTTAAATATCGTGCAAATGTAGGTCTTGCGGGTGGGGTCAAATTTCTGATAATTTGTTTTGTAAATAAACGTTATCCTTTGGTGGACTAGCTACTTCTTTGGTGGATTTAAGAAACCTGCGACTACAGGTAATCCTACTGTTCAAAGCGAAAGGATTATTTTGATTCTTTGTGTTAGAAATGAATTGAAACGACAACCTTGTAGAATGAAATTAAATAACTTGCAAATCTAAGCGCATCACATTGTTCAAACACTCACATAGGCTTGTATGCATTATATTATATTCTTCTTCTTCCTAATATTATTATTATACCAGATACAAATATATTGGGGCTCGAGCCAAAACTTTTTAAAATTTACATTCGGGTTGGATTGGGCTTGGGCCGAAAAATTCGACCCGTGCAGGTCTCTACGACGCATATAACAAGATACTCTTTTGCTCGAGGAGACGAACCATTTGATACGACATCCTTTCCAAAGTCACACACAAAACTTACAAGGATCATACACAAACTAAAGAATTTTTGCGCATAACTTGAGTTGATGTTTGGCTCGCACTCTGATAACGTTTGCCAGGTCCATGCGATGTTGGTTGACACAGTTTTGCGGAAGTGATATGCATTTGTGGTTTGGTACGATTTGGTGATGTTTCAAAATGAAAACTCGCCCTAAATATCCCTCCGATTACAAAATACTATGAGCATTGGCTTTTTGAATACTGACAAGAAGCCTACTGGTAATCATGAAAACCTTGTTGCGTTCTATAAAGTTATAAATGAGTCCAGTGTCAGGAGGAGGCGAATAGTGTTCAAAGAAGAGAACAAATGTTACGTGATGACGTCTCTCTCGTCACTAAAGAAGTCAAACGAATTTTTGTTCACAGCATTAAAGACAATCCATAATATACGGTTGACGAAGTGTAGCAGAACATCCTATAGTTTCTCATAGACCTTCGTATAAATTATGACTGAACATCTGAACTACTGGAAAACTTTTTATTGACTGCTTGAACAGACAGGAGGACGAGTTCTATGAGGAGGGAATTTTCAAACATTTCTCTAGATATGATAAGTACCCTAATATCCAGCCAGGACAACTAGTTAGAAAAACTAAGGTATAATGTAAAGATTGTACGTATTTAAAAAAACATTTGACTGGTCTCCAATAAAACGACGACTGTTCACAAAAGAAGTACACGGTTTGAATGTATTGCTGTTCAAACCTGAGTTTAACGCTGAAGATAAAACATCACAATGAAAATATTAAGAAGGAGGTTTTTAGTCACACCCGCTTCAACGTCCCAAAACTTAAATCTTACATATGTATTTGTTGGGGACGGTATTGTAATATCAAAGTGTATGGAGATGGTATTGTAATATCTAAAGGTTATGGAGATGGTATTGTAATATTAAAAGGTTATTGAGATGGTATTACAAAATCTAAAGGTTACAGAAATTGCATTGTAATATCTAAAGGTTATGGAGATTATATTGTAATATCAACAGGTTTTTAGATGGTATTGCAATATCAAAATGTTACGGAGATGGTATTGTAATATTAAAAGGTTATAGAAATTGTGTTGTAATACAGAAATATTATGGATATGGTATTGTAATATCAAAAGGTTATAGTGATGGTATTGAAATATCAAAAGGTTAAGGAGATGGTTTTGCAATATAAAGCGGTTATAGAAATTGTATTCTAATTTCAAAAGGTCATAGAAATTGTATTATAATATCAAAATATTATATTATCAAATGGTTATGGGGATGATATTGTAATATCAAGTAACATCGAGTAAGGATGTTGAAAACTATAATTTTCCTTAACTGCAGTGACGATCATAAGTATGATCACGCAATCAAATGTAACTTAATTTTATTAACTTACATCAAATTGTCTCGCAAATGGAGCTATAGCAGCAAATGGTGTCTTCACATGAGTTAGAAACACAACTGGAGCCAGGGCAAACATAGCTCGAATTTTGGCGTTGTAGTCCGGTAGTGTAGAAGCAAATGAGAAAAACGCTGTTGTTCCCATTGAATGTCCAATATAGAACAGCTGTTTGTGATCGTTGTGTTCCAGAATGTAATCTACTACTGCTGGAAGATCATGCACTGCTACTTCATGGAAACTGGAAGCAAAATTTGAAAATAAAAGTTTTAAAATTAGTGAATGTTCACAGTTTGAAAGGAGGAATTTCCATATCCTGGTCGAAGAAGATACGGAATCCGTAATCCAGATCCGTTTGTCCTATTTAAAATACTGTGATTGATAAGCAAAAATAGGGATTAAAATTAATTACAGCTACGTGGAACATCTACGTCAGATAACGTTACTTGTCCAGCACGGTAGCTATTTATTATCTACAACCTGTCCAGGTTCGTAACGGATAACAATTATGCCTATTTGCTTACAACTGTGCACTGTCGTAAAGGTCAGTTGTGAAAAATATAACTGTCCTAAATCTATGATCATTAAATACATGGATCGGTCGTTGATAAAACTTGAAGTTTAGAGACAAAATTAGCAACGGTCTCTTTGAAACACACCAAACATGTAACATTATCATACAATACACGACGGAGAAAGTAGAAAACCCGTTGAAAGAGGTCACTTGAAGAGATCATTAAATATGGCACCCGAACAAGTGTGACAGAAGGTTGTGGAGGAGAGCGTGTGTGCGAGTGGGGAAGGGAATATAATAATTTTTAGCTTCCTCAGATTATGGTAATAAAAGATATGAGCAATGTGTGATGGTGCTCCTGTTAAGGTACGTCGACAATTTTGTATGATCGGGAAGGTATCTTTCAAATGGGGTAGAATTCCGTATATGATTAGTTACTACGAAGGGAAGATATACTGAAAGAGCAAGGCTATTGAAACGATTTGAACTAGTAGGTGCATCCTATGCAACATATGTTCCTAGGGCCGTAATTTTGCTCGGACATTATGCTAGCTAGATGTGTCGAATAATTAGGCCCGCCAAACGATAAGTCATATACCTAAAGATTTAAACTGTATATACAAAAATTTCAGCAGGAATGTTTTATATATACTTGTACGTTATTTCTTTAAAATTAAATCTCATTATTTTGGGATCCGTATTCTGTCCCGTTTTTACACGACCAAATGTTATCAAACAAGGTAATACGTTAATGTGTTTTTCAAAAATGGTGTTAATTAACTTCACTTGCAATTTAAACTAAATCTTAACATATTGTTATCTTTACAGTAGTTAACAAAATTTTCTAAATAAAAGGGGTTTAAGTTTTAGAAATTTGCTATGATCTTAGTCAACAAAAATCAAGCAATAAAAATACAAATAAAAATAACTTTGTAGTTAAAATCACACAATCTACCCTTTCTGAAAATAGAAGCAAGGGAACTGATAAAAAGCAAATGTTACAAATACGGAAGAACAACAGAAAGAAGAAACCGAAAACACCCAAGATTTGTGAAAATCGTGATCATAAGATTTTTAATCGAAGACCAAAATATAAATAAGCCTTGGTTTTCTACACTGTCAAAAATATTCACTTCTTGTGCATTACATGTACACACTTCTGAAGTGGTCTGCTTTGTGCACAAACAATGTGTACTTGAGGTGCCAGTTCTTTAAGTCGTTGTGGAGATATTTTTTTACAGTTCATCTTTAGTCCCTTTTCCATGGTAACCTTTAATACATTTTTGGCCACGTCTCGCTCATTATGTGTAGAAGCAAAATGTAGAAGTTATTTTTAACAGTGTAGGAACTTTCTTTACGGTGTAGGTTTACTAATGATCCCACAGTCACTGACATTATTATTTACGTTTGTACCCAAATAGTATTGCCATGTGTCTTAACGATATCAATTAATTATGTAGAGTACATTGTTAACACATCGTCATCACATTTTTACCCACTATTATATTGTAAGACGGGGTGATTTTTGAACACAACTTGAAATCGTATGGAAGCCCAATGTTCCGCTGGTCATATTGTTACTTTGCACATTTTCTGAGTTAAAAAAAATTAGTCTCAAATGCCACTGATATGCTTTTATAGTTACCTCTAAAATTGTGTAAAAAGATTATTAAAGAAGTTAGCTTCTTGAGGACATTTAGTTTATTGAACATGTTTTTCACGAGATATCTCTTATATTCATGTCTTATTTTGACCAATTCTTGACTTATTTCCTCTTCCAGGTACACCTTAAAATAAACGAATAGGTATTTGTTAAAACGACGTCAGTCATTCACATTGAAAATTACACAAAGCACAGCTATATTTGAATTAACTTTGTCATTTACTGATATTAATATTTCGACCATACTGACACAAACATTCTGAACATCATGTTATATTTGTGCAGGCGCCGTTCAGCATTTGGTTTGAATTTTAGACAGTTTTGATTTCTAAATTCAAAAAAATTTAGTTTCATGACTGACGTCGTTTTAACAAATACCGATTGAAGGGCCACGGGGGCTCAGTTGGTTGAGCGCTCACCTCTGGGGCTAAGGTTAGTCGGATCGATTCCTGCTAATGCCATGTGGGTTTTGTGGTGGACAAAAACCGTGTGCGTGAGTTTTCTCGGGGTGCTCCCGTTTCCTCCCACTTTCTTCACCAATTCATCCCATCATCATCCATAGGGCCTGAGCCATAGTTGCCTAAAGACCTTAAAATAAATTCAATTCAAATACCGATTCAAATGGACGTTTTCCTCAATTCTGACTTTAAATTTTTCCGTGTATTTTCTGTATGATTCATATCGGAATACTGAGGAGTGGGTGGGAGATTTTTCTATAGGATTCGTGTTACAAGTTTGAGAAGTAGTGAAATCGACTCCGTTTGGACAATTGTAAAGGAGCAACAGTTTCACAATTTGTTCAGTGTGCTTTGGATCATTGCGATAATAAAACCTCTCAACTTCCAGAAGCCACTAGATTTTAGGTACCTTGCTTTAAATTATCCTTCAGTATCTTCAAAAACAATGCTTGCCAATATTGTCTTATATTTATGCTTGACCATATTATGTTAATTTGTCAGCGTCATTTGGCGATATGCGCACTACAGCATCACATTTCCGCCACCATGTATCACAACCTGATGCACAATTTTCGTTTTCAGTTCAGCGTTAGACATTCTCTATACCCATGACTTCCAGTCCGAACCGTACAAAATATACTTACTATAAATGGTCAACATTTCTAGAGTCTACCAAATTTTGCATCTATCAGAGCATTATCTAGGAAGCTGCTGTCTGTTTAATTGGTTTACCTTGCTGATGAACGGCTTTCATCGAATCACTTAATCATGAAAGTTGACCTGTTATGCAGTACTCTTTGTACGGTTTAGAGTTGAACTTTCTTCTTTATTTCTGATTCCGCCTCAAACATGGAAATGAGTGTTTTGGGGTCCTTCCTTTCTTATTTGGAGATATTCTTAGTTTACCTATTCGAGAATCCGATCCAACCCTATTGCTCCTTTTTGAAGCGCCTCGTGAGCTAGAAATTTGTACTCTTCTTCAAGTATAGGAGTTCTTCAATTTGTTGATATGATTTATATTTTTTGGCGTTGTGATACATAAACAGTTGTTCTAAGCTCCTTTTTCAGTCTTTTCGGTCAAATTTCTCTCTGCACACAATAATTAGCGACTCCACATGCATTTTGCCTCAAGGTTTCTGCCTTGCATTGATCTTTGACAAGTACTGAAAAACTTTTTTCTCCCGAATGCTAACTTCTGTCGTGTTGAAGCAACATTTCTGTTCTTCAAAGGAAGAAAGTGTTTGCTTTTCAATACAAACACAAATTTCATATTTTAAAGTGTCATTGTATAATGATACAACGGTGGTCTTGATAGTAGAATTAATTTTTCTTCTTGCACTGAATTGTTGCTAAAATATTCAAATTGATACATTTCCGAGTAATTTTCTGAGCGTCTTAATATCTATTTGCACCACTAAGTGTATTTGCACATTCTGAAGAATAGTATTTTTCTCATTTCTGAATATGACGGTATCCCTGGCACCTGAGATTTATCAATCGTGTAAGTTTGAGACACTAAATGATTTTAATATTTAGATATCCTTATCTTTAGACTTTCCTATGAAAGTGCAAGAACCATACACTAACATCGGCTCCTTACCATAGGACATTCCATGCACGTCATTGACCTTAAAATTTATAGTTGATTTCTGAATAGTGAATTTCGGAGCAGTTTGTGTTACGAAAGGTTATTTGGACTTTATTTAATCTCACACCCTTTTGAAGTGTGTGCTGCAACCCTAAATTTTATCATATTGGCAATGCATGGTCTCTAATGTCATTCCAACACTGCACTTTTAGAATTGAAATTCGATATCAAAAGCATTTGAAAAGTCCTAAATTAAATATGACTGCGGAGTTGTCATTTAAATTTTAAATACTCACACAATTTTAAATCATGTTTTTTTGTGGTTTGTCGATCTCAAAAGTTTGGAAAGTGAAATCAATATCGACCTTTTTTTTCACAAGAACATATCAAACTTAAATACACAAAATATCTATATCCACTTCGAACATATGGTTTAGAAGTCCAGGAAAACTCTTTCCACTATTACTTGATTCAATTCACAGTGTACAAAAATTTTAGCAGACTGTTCAAAGTTACTCAATGTCGAAATTCATCCTATTGATGGTACTATATTATAGTGATTTTTTGTGGTATCTTTGTAAATAATATTATCGTGGTTAGTCAAAACGTGATCTTATTTTCGCGAATGTAGCGATAAATTGAACTTGAAACCAAAGTAACTTATTTTGCGATAAATTCAAAATTATAGGGATTTTCATAGAAAATCACATTTCGAATTTTGTGTCAAGTTTAGGTATATTATGAATTCAGATGACAAATAAGAAAAGAATAATCAAAGGCTTTTAACGTAACAAAAATATGAATCAGGTTCAAGATTCTTGAAGAAAATCTTAGCATAGGGGGTATCATTTCTTGATTCTAATCATACAATTATTTCAGTTGTGGTCTTGTTTTAATTGTGAAGACTGGTCCATACTCAGAACTAAAATAAAATAGTCATAAATGTTATTATTAACACTTAAGTTGTACAAGCAAATATTCAATCCTAAGAAAATAATTTTAATGTAATTAATTTACAGATCATATTGACGATGATTCTACAATATCTTTTAAAGAAATAAATTAAAGAGAAATTACATTATTCGCGAAAACGCGAAAAAAATAAGTTTCCTCTCGGGAACGAAAATAAAATTTAAAAAAATGTACCTCTAGGCATGGAGTATTTTGTATCTCTTCAGTCATTAGATATACGGCACAAAATTAACTTTTTGTTTATTCAAAACTATTTCTCAGCCATTAAAATACATTTGTTCGGTGTTATTTCACATGTTAATTTGATAATATATAGAGGATAAGATGGTAATGTGATAAGGTCTTTTTGTTTTGTTTATAAATCAAGATTGATTAGGGTAATGACAGAAATTATCCGACCAAGTTAAATTCTTAATCTTTTGCTTTTTATTAACGAAATAAAATCAGTTAATGAAGACCATAAAATTGGGTGGAAAAGTATAAACAAATTTTAAAACACAAAATAACTGTTTAATAGGTAGACTAACTTAAAAAAATGTATTCCTTGAACATTGCATTTAATTTTTATTTTGCATTTATGGGATAAGCAGGCGTCTATGGCCTAAATCAGTCACATATGTGAAGGATAACATGTGACGGGCTTGGGCTGTAGCTGTTTGACTGGCCTATAAATAGTAAATAAGATACATTCACGAAATAGATTCTTTTGAGTTTAGTGGTAAAGTGGTTGATTGTAACATGGGAGTCATCGTTTTACATAATTACATATCATCGTTGCAACTTAACACAGTTGGTCGATTATGTGTTACTGAGTCACAAACAAAATATCTACTTTTTTCTACAACTATCCTTAAGTTACATAATACATTAATATTAATTACCTTACCTCTTCAAAGGTGGAGAGATGTATGCTAAAACCTTGTAAAACTCTCGAGATGACCATCGACAGAGAGAATCCTCCCACACCATTTTTTCTGAACTGATTACAGCAGCGCATCTATTGAAGAATGTGAAAACTTTTGATGGTACTCGTACTGACACGAAAAATGATCTTGGATAGCGCTTATGGATGGAAAGTTGTAGCGATTTTGTATTACTACCTTCTCCCATAGTAACACCTTTTTCACTATTGAAATAAATTATATTTTAAAACACGATTTTTATTATTATTTTTTTTATGGTAGCTAAGTAATATTTAAAGATTTTCTTAAGCAAAGTCAATTACTCGGATTAGAAAAGTAGCTATTATTTTACTAACCTGTATGACCAAAATTTTTCGTCGCTTGGGGAGATAGTAGTATGATTTCTGGAGTATCTATTCCCTCTTGCATTGCCTAACCAAACATCATACCCATCGTCAGCCAACAGATAACCTTGCGGAGAGATAATTAAAATGAGCTAGACACATATTGTGCTAGTCTTTATATATACATATGCTTATCAGAATATATTAATATGGTGTCGGGCCACCTTTCGCCTTCAGAACAGCCTTGATGCGACGTGGGATGGAGGCATAGAGGTCGTGAATGGTAGCAAGTGGAATATTACACCATTCCTCGTGCAGGGCATCGGCCAGTTCTGTGAGAGAGGATGGAGGTGGAAATCGTCGCCGGAGTCGTGTTTCCAAGATGGACC
>JAGDQP010023691.1:0-28853 GCA_022664845.1 Lepisma saccharinum | reverse complement strand
TTATTATTATTATTATTATTATTATTATTATTATTATTATTATTATTATTATTATTATATTAAGGTAGTGTCTCGGTGAAATGTAGACCTAGTACGTAGGCTAACGTCTTGTAGATTCAGTCAGAATGTCTGGGTTCTTTTCCTTGTTCAGCCGCAGAATTTTAATATGAAATTATACTCGTAACAATTTGTATTTTATGAAAGAGAGTTTGGAAGGATAAGAGGTGTAGATCATTGGACAGTTCAGAGATTTAAAGAAAAGTATGTGTGCGTGACCGTAAAAATAAATCAATTTAATAGAGCATGCTTTCTGATTTCTTGCACACAGCTATTTGGAACAGGAAGTGTATATTGTGGAATTGAATATATATTTATATATTAATTATATATTAATTCAGGTGCATGATGTAATGAGTAGTCGTAACGTAACTCATAATGGGTAGATTCGAAACTAATGTTTTCCCCATAGAACAACCTCCAACATCTTTAGTTCGCGTGTGTACATTTTTGTTACATAATTCAAAATAAATGTCGTGATTATTCAAAGATATAAGAATATCCATTTAGCCTCACCTGAGTTTCCTCCATCTTTTATGGACAATGTTGCAATGTGAGTTTTAAATCTTACATGAGTGGCCCAGTAGAAAAACGTATTACGCCCAGTCCACTTTGGCACTTCCTCAGTAAATGAGAGAAAATTAAAAAGGTTTTGTCGGTTTTGTCTGGTAATAAATTTTCTCTTTGAAATTTAAAGGGTAAATAATGAAATTTTCACTCTCATTGTAGATTAATATTAACGCTTCGGTATAAATAATCTAGGGACACTAATATCTCTCTTCTTTTTCTAATTTTTGAACCAACTACGGTACCTTTTGTAATTGGGCTACTTAGATATACAAGAGAATTAACAACCATTCAAACAATCAGTTGTATGGTAATTGGCTAAGTTTCAGCAAAAGAAGATAAAAAAGTTCGAATAACAAGATGGGTGACCTCAATTGAGTCACGTGACTAGTTCATAGTGACATCAACCTATCTTACAACTTTGAATGTTGTCCTTATCTGACCTATTTTTATTCATTTTAAGTAGTGCTTACAAAAAATTCACTTCGAAATACGTAGAATGAGTAGAATGAAAAATACAGTTTTCATTTCTAAAAGACACTTTATTGATAAATTTCACTTCTGCTTTGACATCTCTTGATGGGCAGAAATTAAATCTTCATTTAGAGAAAGCATGCGATCGAGGTAAGTGGCACATCCTTATGCAAGTATTGAAGAAGACGTGTGTGTGGTAAGACATCATAGGCTCATAAGGAATCTATACTTAAATCAGAGAATAAATATTAAAGTGAATACGAACCTGACAGAAAAAAATTACAATAGGTATAGGAGTTTGACAAGGATGTTATCTTTAAGAATCGTGAATTATATACATTATATTTGCAGAAAAAGTAGAACAAGTATTCAGATTTAAGTATCTGAGAAATACTATAAGTGAAGATGTTAAAATAAAGAAGAAAAGTCGGAATAACTAAAGAGATATTCACTAAGAAGAACAATCTCTTCTATGCACCAATGAAATAATAATTGCGGAAAAGATAGATTAATGTTATGTATGGAGCAAAAATGTGGCTCGAAGATTGGAAGCATTTAAATGTGGACATGGAAAAGGGTGGAAAAGTAATAGGACTGAAGGTATGAGGAAGAGATGAAGAGAGTGCACCATTCTCGAGAAAATAAAGAGAAAGGGGAAGTGATTAGGACATTGCTTACCCGAAGGTCGCCTACTAAGTGAAGCAATTGAATGTATAGTTGAGGGAAATCGTGGAAGAGGAGGAACATTAATCCAACCCCATGACAGTATTGAGGGATAATAATTAGTGTCCTAAAACAAAAAGAAAGGCATAAGATCAGAACCAATGGAGAGAGCATAGCCTTGAACGACCTGCCACTTTCTGTAGAACACAAATGATGATGCAGAGATGTCGAAGTTTGAGCATTGTTGTGATTTATTAATTAAATATGTATGTACGTATATAGTACCAGAATGATTAAAAAGCTCGAGTAGTTTTCTCAATTTGGAGGTGTGATATGTTATCCCTGCGTGGTGTAACACAGAGTACATAGAATTGTGAGCTGATGACATTGGCCTCATAGAGCACGTGGCGGAACATTTAACCTGAGAGGCATGGAGGTTCTCAGTGAAAGAGAAGAAAGTTTGTTTAACAAACATGAATTGGGGTTGCTATTGCAATATATAGTTTTTGAAGAAAAAATTGTGACTTACATTAGTAGTGTTGTAGCGACCAGGGAAATTTGTTACGCTAAAGCAGCGGATCAGTGGTCCTGCGCACTGCTGCAAATGATTCCAGCGTTTTCCATCTAACGACACCAGCGTGGAAGCCAGGCTGAAGTTAGTTCACTCGTTGATCTCTAGTAGGAAACATTGATCAACAATGTTAAACATGTGCCCAGGTGTTTTCAACAAAGGATCAAATTTCACAGTTGAGCACAGTTCGCCACATTCATGACCTTCGTCTTATGTTCAAATAGTAGTATATGACCTGGCACAGGGAAAAATAATTAAAAAATTTCTCTTGAAAACTCTTAAACAATTCGAACTAAAAAGTAAAAAAAAAATGTTCCTGCATGACAAAAGAAAAGCATGGGGAGTGGTCTCATATTATACAGTCATTTTATGAATTCTTCAGTTGGCACACCTCATGCTTTTCTTTTTATTCATGCATAAACATTTTTTTCATACTTTTTTAGTACTAATTGTTTAAGAAAAGTATGTTTTAGGAAGCTTTTTATTATTTTTTTCGAGTTAGTTTGGTGTTCGAAATCCTAAAGTGTTCTGCAACCAGATGTTCATTGTTGCGGACTAATATTTATTGTAGGATAACAAAAAATCTTACTAGCACAAAAAGTATTTTAGGATAAAAATATAAAACGTATTTTATAATAAAACATCAAAAATAAAATATGCTTTTAAACTTACAATGTGCTTACAATGGAATATTGTATTATCGCCCGACCTACGTCTCTATGCAAAATTTCATCATTGCATGACTCGGAAAATGACTTAAATCAACGTTGGAAGATTTGAGGGCACGACGAACCATTGTGAATTAAAGAAAAGTATGTAAAAACGCTCCGAAGCGAGTTATTCGACAGTTGTTGGAAACCCCGTATGATGCGTGATTAGTGGCGAATAGTCACCACGGCGAAATGAACGTGTTATTACGGAAAGGAGAATCAAAAAACGGCAGGATCTTGAATTCTTCTGGAATCTCCCTGAAAGTTTTAATTCAATTGTAATAATAACATTGAAATTAATAAATTAAAAATTTAATTGAAACATGGTTATTTCTGCGATAATCCAACACCAGTAGCAAGTCGTGTCAACCAGCCCACGCGGCATATGTGGTGGTCCAGAGAACGTGGCTTGAGGAAAAGGTGAATGTTTCATTAGGTGTATGTGGATAGTTCGGTTCATTGAAAATTAATGCCTGACTATCGAATAGCTGACGGTAAATATTATGCATATCAACTATCGGCTCGATGTTGATCTTCAGGTGGAGAACTCTGCTCTAAGCGAACAACGACCAAGACACGTATCCGTAGCTGTCAATCAAAAACTTCGGCAGTTGTAATTCATTCGCCTTATAAACTTATACCCGGGCATTGCGAAGTTGGATTATCAATTATTGCGATCAATGGCGTTTTTCTGTGCATTCAATAACATTGAAGATGCGAGAAACGGTATCCAAGAAATTTGGCCTTCTAAACGGAATTGTGGCTATAGATAAACGTTGGTATAGGACCACACGAGAGAAAGACAGTGTGTAAGGTACGTTCAAAGAAGCATGATTTATTTTATTTGCCTGAAATTTTTCACAGTCACATTTTTGTAACAAATAGATAACAAGATCATAAGCCCCGTAGTTCAGTGGTTACAAATGCTGATTTCGGAAAACCGCTGGGGAAATAGTTACATTTCGAGTCGGCCATCATGTCTGAGAGTATCTACGGTTTTCCTGAGTCCCATCAGGGGAATTCTGAGATGGTATATTTACTCGGACTCTATCATTCAAATCCTAATACCAGGAAAAACGCTCGTCTAGTGGCACTTCAGTTTATAAGTTTAAGATAAATATTAGAGCATTTCTTGTTCATTTTCTGCTTTCTCTTTCTGGAGTTCAAATATTTCAATTTTGATTAAGAAAGAACATCTGAAGGAAATAATAATTTTAAGATATAGATATAATGGAAAGGCAATGTAGCTCAGGTGGGAGAAAAAGGAAAATTATATTCTATTCTGGTTGAGAAACCGAAGGAGAAAGAGGCCATTACACAGTGGGTCAGAATGTCGAAAACGTGGTCAAAAAAAATCTAGTTAGGAATTTTGAATTGGCAGGTTGGATGTAGTAATATTGGGACTATCAAATCCCACTCATAGAAATGGTCGATCATTTCTTACTACGGTTGTGTTTCAGATCAAACGTAGCACTCTTGTGTGAGTGACTCATCAGGATAGTCGGGCAGAACACGTGGTGCTTCATTGCCGTGAAATATCTTTGTGCTGTGCAGTGGAATTGAAAAAAGAAATGAAATGGAGGTTGCTTCAGAAAGTATGTACTTAATTTAAAATGCTGATTTAAGTTTTTAATAATGTACAATAAAAATTTAATCAACTTTCGTATCGAAAAATGAATGAAATTATCATAAAATATAATGAAAAGTGAGAGCTAAGTTACGTATCCCACGGCATTCAGCTAAATTTCGAATTTCCCGATAAAGTGTATTATTATTTTCTTCACGAATCAGCCTTAAAATCCAACTACTAGCCTCTTTTTGAAGTGGCAGCTGCAATATGCCGTTCAATTTTGTTGAAGTTGATTAAAAAGTATAAACTTCGATCCAGATTCGTACAAGTAACTTATTAAAAGGATATCTATAGCATAGTACTGGAGAGGACAACACTCACTCGCCCAGCAGTGAGCAGTGTTGCCAATCAATTACATTGAAAGAAGCTACAAAATTAAGCATCGGAATACAAATATATATATCAAGTTAAATTCTAATAATTTACAATATATTTTTTTAAATAAAAACTTTAAAAAACAACTTTACAGGAGGATAATCTCATCTAATGCCTTCCCAGGAGGCAACGTACCAAGAATAGAAGATACATTCCCTCGCTGAATTGCGATCCTAATGTGCTGGATTAGGAAGGTGGTCTCGCGGGCATCAAAATTAAGGCCTGCCGTACCCCAAGTACCACTTGATTCAATTGCGATTGCAACAAAAATATACTGAGCAAGTAGATTAGAATATTTCCGATTTTTATCGGCTTCCCTACGAGTAGCTGCACCATCTGCTTTCAAAGAAGAATGAGTAACATTTGAAATTGCAAAAGTATCAGCGCAGGTGAAATCCCATAATAAAGGTCTTTCTCTTTTCCATGGAACTAGTGTCATTCTATCAGGTCTCTTACCGGCGGCTACAGTCAGATGGTTCTCGTACCGATGGTACATTAGCAGAAACTAGAGCTCTGAGGATCATTTACACTAGAATAACGCATCTGTCTATCAGCACTCCTGACACGGGAGAGACCGTGAAAACCCCGTTGATTCACGAATGCTTACAGGCTGGACAACGGTGAGGTACAAAGACGTCTGCGCCTAAGTTTAAGGCAACTGCAACACGGAAGCTTTCATTCGCAAGATGTAGACCAAAAGGAGGAGAAGGCAAAGCTTGGAGCCAAGCACCTGACTCAGGTGAATACGCTGCTAGTAGCCTGGCTTGATCTTCAAGACATGTAGCGGATTGTAGTAACTGTGATTGTGTACGTTTGATGATAGGATCGTCCCAAGAAGACTGAGAGCTATTGACATCCAAAAGAGGAGAATTTAATCCACTTAACGTAGACCATTTTGCTGAACAATCTTGAATAGAATAATAATTTTAAATGTAATAAAAATTAGCTTTTGCAGTAAAAATATTAACATTATAAATACGTTATGTAAACGTTTTCTCAATACATTTTCTTACATATAAATAATAAATGAATGATAATAATAACTTAAGTGCATCAAATCAATAACATAAATAAATCATATAAATAAATACAAACATACATACATAAAAATAAATTAATAGAATAAAAATGAAAGAAAGTATATAATATAAATGTATTGTATAGAATATATATATATATTAAATATAAATATTAATGTCAGGTACATCAGATTCATTTGACGCGCCGGATGATTTCGGCAATTACTCAAATTCGGTTGAGAGTGAAGAAGCAGCTGTCATAAAGAAGGAGAATTACAAGATGAAAACTTCGTATAAATGTGTTCGGGTTTCTTTTGTACACTATTTGTAACTCTTTTTTGTTTTTATAATAAAGCCATTTTGAATTTTCCAATTCTGATGTCAAATTCGTAATTAGCATGGTCAAATACCCTAATATACAAATTTTTGTTTAGTTAATTCTTTTCTTTTTCGGATTAGGTCCGCCAATAGGATCCGCCATTTTGAATTTTTTCATTTTAATGTCAAATTCGTAATCAGCAAAGTCAAAACTCCACTATACCCATTTTTGTCCACATTAACCTAGATTTTTAACTTTAAGTACATTTTCGACATTTTAACCCACTGTGCGTTAGGTAGACCAAGGCTTCGTCCGGGGGACAATATTAGAAGGGATTTTGGAGTGGTAGGTGTTCGTGATGAAAACTGGCTTGATATTGCCCAGGATAGAATCTAATGGTGAACGTTTGTTACTCTGGTAATAAATTCCCGAGTTCCGTAAACATAGAGTTAGTCAGTTAGATTTAATTAAAAGAACACTTCCGTTTGCGTGGTAGGTAACAATCGCTTACTATCCTTATTTTGAAACTGGTAATCCTCAATCGCATTATTACCTTGAATTTTATGACTCTTTCAAGAGCTATTTTTCTTCTGTGCATTGTTAAAATAGCTCGAATTGGCAACGATTTGCATAAAGTCAAATTAGACGGTCGTTAGAAACCATGAAAATAAATTTACTTCTGTGTTCTTTTGTCTACTTTCCAGTTTTAATCTTCCCTTTTTAAAACCGTTCCCCCTTTCAAATCTTCCAAGCTCCAAAGGGGAGCACCTATGAGGTTAAGAATCATTGCATTAGAACGAAAGCGGATTATGGAACTGGATAAGCTTTATTTTCTTTTCGGCTTTTTATTTGCCTTCAATATTGTCTTTACGGTTCAGATATGTTCGCGAAACTACAACCTCAAATTCGATTCGGTGATGAAAGATAAAATGTAATACGATGACGCAAAGCTTTTAATATAGCTTTCGCTGTCATCGACAAACTCTGTAAAGAGAGATGGTATGTTTTGGTTTAGCCATTTTCATTTAGTCTTTTATTGAACCAGACGTTAGTACATAGTTTTCTTCTATACTTTTTTCTTTTACCTGCGTTCCCCAGAATCTAAAAATCGTAAAATGTACTAAATACTGTTCTCTTGTCATCTGTGTCCTATATCAAAGCTAAAAGTTGACAGCGAGAAAGAGACGAGAGTACCTGCGAATTAGGTAGATTATACATGTAATTGGAAATATGCCCTCAATATGCCCTAAGACCTGCTGTTGAAACAGGAAATACGAAAATGTTATATTCGAAGTACTTCTTATGATATATTAAAAATGTGTGTTTCTATTTCCTAGGGTATTTTGATACTCCGTTCTTCTCTCTGTGTGTGTGTGTATGTAGGTGTGTGTGTGTGTGTGTGTGTGTGTTTCGAAGTTTTATCAATATTTTTTAAAATTAAATAATCTAATCATCTATCTTTTACTTTCAAAGACTTACTTTTGAAAATATTTGACACAAGAGCTCATGTAACTTTTAGGGATAAAATGAAAAGGAACTCACTTAGACAAAGAAAACCTTATCTATCACAGAAATTGGTTATTTCTTCCAGATTAAATGAATAGTTATTCTGATTTCATAACGGAAATTATTTTTGGCTTGCAAACAACATTCTAATTAATAGCTTTAAAACTGTGGACTAAAAGCCTTACACAGGAAGGAACGAATTGATCGCAGTACAAGAGAAAGCATCTGTCTTCCTCGAGCTTCTAGGAAAAATACATAATTCACACGATCAATCCCTTCATCATGAACGATTAGCATCACACAGCAATAGAAGTGATAAGAGAAAAGCTTCCTTGACCCGGAGGAGAATCGATCCCTACACTTCCATTCAATGGACCGGGCGTAAGCATGCGCGCTATCTCATCTTCCAAGCTTCTGCAGGTGTTTGTTGCAGGTGCGGAGCAGGCTTTCTCTTCCATGCAACATCCCGCCCATAAATAACAAAAGAGATGTCCGTATTGTAGTACGCTGGAAGTTGGCATATTGTATTCTCTGTACAGCACTGCAAAAGCCGATGATTGTGATTAATACCTGTTCCCCAGATACTCGGTGTGGCTGGGAAGAGAAACATGGCCTCTTTTATATGGAGTGAAAATTGTGTTGAAACTTCCAGTTCTACATTATAAATAGCGGAAGGAAAGATGGTACAGAAAAGAAAGTATCTTCTGCATTCTTTTTGGAAACTGAGAAAATGGACTCACGCAGCCAATATACCGTTCATATGTTACCTATAACGTCAGCGCAAGAATGAGAGTTGAAAAGAATGAAAAATTGTTTTACTTGCCTTCTTGCTTTCGTTTTCACAATAGCTTTAGCTGCTTTTATTCCTTTAACAGGATTTACTATTTGATGGATGTTATGCACCCATTGGAGGTAGACCTAAATAACCAGTAGGAGTAAAAATTTTGTACCGCCGAGCAGAGATCACAGTCAATTTTAATTTTAATATTTCAATATACGTGCGTGTTTACGGTTAAGATATAGGGTTGGCATAAAACTTGATAAAACTTGCCTTCAGTTCTCTCCAGCTCTTACTAATTAGCTTATAAAAATATATTCACTGGTAGTCAAATTTAATAGCAACTATCAATCAATAAGGAGACATTTTAAATTAGGTGTGCCTATCTATTATCCCAATTCATCAATCTGAAATTAAAAGTCATTACGTAAACTTTTCAATAGGATTCTGAAATAAGAATTAAATAACTAAGCTTAAAGGAATGCCAAACAAGGAATACAAATGCCAAACAAGTTTAGAAAATCTGAAAACTTGATTCGCCAGATCACTTTTTGGTAATGTTGCTTGGGAAAAAGAGACATTTCCAGTCTTTCGTCTCGGTTCCCATCACAAGAAAAGACATAACACAGGACAAACTTTTTTTTTACATTTTGAGACGCGACGTAAATGACTACCTGCCTTGTCTCGTTTTCGAGACGATACACTTGATGAGACATCTCGTGAAAAGTCTCGTCTCTAAAGTCTCAAAAAATGAAAATATGACGTGTCATCTATTTAATTAATTTCAAATAATTTGTGAACGCCGCAGTTCATCTCTAATGTGTGAGGTTGATGATTCCTACTTGTGCCATGTGGATTTTGTGGTAGACGAAAACAGTACGCATGGGTTTTCGCGGGATACTCCCGTTTACTCCTACTTTACTCATTCCACCTATTCTCCCATTATCATCTATCCAGTCTGAGACAAAGTTGTTTAAATATCTTCAAAATTAAATTAAATTAAAATAATTTTGCGTTCGTCGGAATAAAGCTTTAGCCTTCGAAACTCATAGAATAGGAACAAAAGAATTAATTCAAGTTTAATTTAATTTTTGTTGTCACTTGACAGTACAATTCAGATGCTAAAAGCCCAGAGTTCATATCTATACTTGGATTGGCAATTTATGCTCCGTGTATTCAAGCGGCAACAGTAAAACGAAACTCGTGATTTGAAAAAGTATAATAAATTTTGCTGAACAGAGACGAACAGCCCCAAAAAGTAGAAAAATATTGTTCCGTTAATGGTTCGTCATTATCTTGTCCGATCATGGGTTGTCTACGTAATAACCTACCTGTAAGATTTGTTCATCTTACGAAACGAGATGAGATACAAAACAAGACAGGCGCATCATTTTTGAGACGATACACGAAACGAGACAACATTTTCACGAGACACAAGTTTCTTCTCCTCTATTCTCGTTAGCAAAACTATAATTTTAGGCAAAGTTATATCTCTTATCTTTTGGCAAAGTTACTACCTCTTAATGAACATAAATGGTTAAAAGATGTGGAACCATAAAAATATTAGAATCGTGAGTGTAAACTATGTCAACATTGATATTTTCCCAAATAATTCCAAAACTTAATTAGAATGAGTGATCAAAGTGAAGTTTCCATCCGTTGATATACAGACTATGCACAACAGTTCGCTAGAGTCACAAGGGCCGTAATGATGTTAAATTTACGAACCTATTTCTTCTCCAAATTGCATTACTTCAGGTTATTATATATTTAGATGAAAGTATAAAGCAACAAAACATACCAGAGGCGTAAATATGAAACCGGAATTTATGTACAGAAAAGACACACTGATTGGATGACAATGCTAAGAACTATTTTATTCGAAGTATTGGCCATCGCTAGCGCTACATTTCTACCATTTCCGGCAATGTGTCGATACCACACCAAAAAAACTATGCCTCTTGTGCTGCAAACCAGTCATCAAGCCATTTTCGTAAGATGTGAAGCGCTGGCCAGCAAATGCGTGTCCCATGGATGCAAATACGTGAAAATCGGAAGACGTAAAATATGGTGAGTAAGCCGCATGCGGAAGGATTTCCCAACCAAACGTCGCAATCGTTTCCTTGACCCGTTTTGCTGTGTGGGAGGGTGCATTATCGTGAAGCACAATCACTTTATGTTGTGTTTGGTCATATTCTGGTCGTTTTTCATGCAAAGCTTGATGCAAATCGATCATTTGTTGTCGGTAACGTTGGATATTAACGGTTTCGCTAGGTTTCAGCAGTTCATAATAGATCACTCCCTTCTGATCCCACCAAACACAAAACATTGTCTTCCGTCCATAGCGATTTGGTCTTAAAGTCGATGTCGCCGGTTCTCCTGGAGTTACTCATGATCTTTTTCACTTAGGATTCTGGAAATAGATCCACTTTTCGTCACCAATCACAATTCGATGGAGAAATAATTTCCTTTTGTACCTGGCGAGCAGAATTTCGCAAGTGCTTTTTCGGTTTTCTTGCTGTCGTTCAGTCAATGCATGTGGAATCCATTTTCCCACCTTCTGAATCTTGCCCATGACTTTTAAACGTATGGAAACTGATTCTCGTGTCACATTTAATTGATCCACGAGTTGTTGTTGCGTTTGAGCGTCATCCTCATCCAACAAAGCTTGCAATTCGATGTCTGCAAACTTTTTTCGGTTGTCTTCCACGTTCTTCATTTCTCACGTCAAAATCTCCACTTTTAAATTTGGTAAACCACGTATAGCAATGTGACTTACCAAGAGCATGATCACCGTAAGCTTCGACAAGCATGCGATGCGATTCTGCAGCAGTTTTCTTCAAATGGTAACAAAAAATCAATGTTGTCCGCACATCGTAGTTTGTAGGTATAAATTGCGCCATGTTCAACGCTATTAAACACTACACTATGACATGAAACTTGTTTGGTTGTGAGTTGCAAATCATTATCAGCAGTCAAAACAAGCAAGTGGCGCCAAGGACGCAGTTTTACGGCAACCACAGTGACAGCAAACGCCGTCTATGCACAAATTCCGGTTTCATATTTACATACTTGGTATACCCCCATCAAGTTGTATTGTAAACTTTACAGATTTTGTAAACTTTTCTATGTTATATATTATTTTTCTGTACACTCACATAAACGTTTTTTGCGGGAAAGTGCATTATTTGTTATATCGTGTTTCAATAGCTCAAATCTCTTCTGGTGTTAATATTTAAATTGCAACGGGAACGGGAATAAATTGCAACTATCATAGATTTGTGTGGGAATTCACATATTTTGCCATTTTATATGTTACCAGATGATGGCGATTCTGATTTATCAAAGCACACTGAATTTGGTTTGGCAGATGCACAACTTGGCTTTTGTGTAGCACACTGACGGGACATGTTTGAATTTCTGTTACTAACTATTAATAAACCACTCCATCTTAGTTGATTTCATTATTATTGACACTATCATTACTAGTTATTGTGTTTTGACAAACACAATCACCAAATGACATATGGATGCCATCTTGAGTCAGTTTTGTTGTAGATCACAAGCGAGGCGATTTCCTTATTACCTGGATATTTCTGTCAGAACTTCATTATGAATGAAACTGTTATTTTCAGTTTCATTTGTTCCTTTACATGTACAATTACCACAGGTCCATGCTATGTAAGAACATTCGAAGACTTAGAAGACAAAGTTAATTTTCTGCAGAACTCCTTAAGAGGTCTTATGGATACACATGCACCTGTTAAAACTATGAAAATTAATCAGCATAAACTTCCATTCATTTCAAGTAATACTAAGTTGCTAATGAAAGTACGTAATGGCGCGTTTCATAAATTCAAAAGAATCAAAATACAAACTCATTTGGATGAATATAAAGGGTTAATTAATTTCAATCGTTATTCGATAAGAAAAGGAGCATTATATCATCTGGAATTAACATTGGAAAAAAAATAATAGAGATAAATGGGAAACGCTCCGTGAACTCCCCTCAATCTACCTCGAAGAAATGTAATGACCCCAATATTATAAATTATCATTTTGTGTTAGCAAATAGTGCCCTTGTACCCAAATCTGATCTTCGTCCACAAATCGCATGATATGCTACAAATTTCGCTCAGAAAGTTAAAGACGAGTTTTTCCTACTCCCCGTAATTGAGAACAATATACAGAAGGCTATACAGTATGAAATCAAATGCAGCAGGGTTAAACGAAATAGCAACTAAAATGCTGGAACTCTCATTTCCGTTCATATTGTCACCACTGACACACATTATAAACTTCTCTCTTAGTATCGGTAGTTTTCCTAATGTATGAAAGCAAACTAAGGTGCTGCCACTGTAAAAAAAACTATCACATCACTTAACGAGCTGCAGCCAATATCTGTAGTACCGATCTTATCAAAAGTAAATGAAGAAATGGTTTTCCAACAGCTGAAAACTTTTATTGGCAATGAAGGTATTTCACCTTCAGTTCAGTCAGGATTCCGATGTTCATATAGTACGACAACTGCTCTTTTAGAAGTCACTGATGAAATTTTACATGAGTTGAATGATTCGTTTGTAGTAGTTTGGGTTCTTTTAGATCTAACAAAAGCGTTCCAGTTAGTTAAACATGATCTTCTTCTTCCTAAATTGAAGCAATACAATTTTCTTACTAAGAGTATTGATTGATTCAAATCATATTTACAAGGTAAAGAACAACGTGTTTTTCTGAAGTCTGCTAACATCAAAATTTCCGAACCCTTGTCTTTGGAAAGAGGCGTTCCTCAAGGATTAATATTAGGACCAATTTTGTTTTCTTTCTATGTTTCAGATTTAGTTCCAGTTGTTAAAAATGCCGAAATTCACTGTTACGCTGATGACACATAGTTATTAAATCCTTATCAGGAAATATCAAGCTAACAATACATCTTCTTAATGGAGATCTGCATACTATTACACAAATGTGTACGGAAAACGGGCTAGTCATTAATCCATCAAAATGTACTTACACAGTTATACGGAAAGCTGCCCAACTTCAGAACCTGAAGCCATCGGAATTAGACATAAAATTAAGTAACTATACTATCAGATATTCATCTAGTATTGAAAATGTTGGATTATTAGTAGACATAAGTCTAAACTGGAATCCTCGTGTAACTAACGTATGCTCACGTGCACTAAATAACTTAAGATGTCTACATAGATCACGTGACTTGCTCACTGTAAAAACAAAATTGTATCAAATGCAGACACTAATTATACCCTTTGTTGATTACAGTGATGCTGCAGTCATGTGATGCTGCAGTGATGCTGCAGATATCAATAAAGTCAGATCCATTAAAAGAGTCCAACATTCCTGCATTCGTTTTTCTTTCAACTTTCGTAAATTCGAACATACTCTCCTCATATTGACGAAGAACAATATTTTAACAATGTATCGAAAAAGGTTATTTCGTTTCTGTTGCACAATTTGAAACATTAATCACAAGAAATAGTCCGTTTATTTACATAGAAAAAACTTGTTTCTCGGCCTAGTATCCATAAGTACGTTACATGTAATAGATTAACATATGATGTTACAAGATACAAACTCACGCAAACAACTCGATCCTTTTGTGTATCAGCTTCGAAAGCCTGTAACTTTTGTGCAATGCAATTACATGTTCAAAAATGCTTAATGATTTTAAATCTCGTTTTTAAGTGCATATTTACTTAATCAGCAAAATCTGTGCTCTACTACTAGTGAAATATAACTTTAGTATGATTTTATAGTGTTGTGTAAATACCCTCTTCAGTCGTGATGTTAACCTCTGTCAAAAAACTTGTGTAGCCTGTATACCTTAATTGTTTGGAGCACATGTAACATAAATTCAGTGTTACTTTCAGTATTCATGTGTATGTGGTGCTGCTGTTATTTATCCACAAAAGTGGACATTTGTTCTCAATTAATTCTGATACTGATATCCACATATGTGGATAAATATCATTGTGATACATTCAAATAAGATCCTGGCCGCATTTCTTTGCACATGTTTCCCTTGTTCCTTTCCTGATCTGTGCAGAAAATAAAATTGAACTGAATTCATGCAGAAAAGTAAACTTTCCTATGAGTTTAGTTTATTGTTGAAATACTGGCTTACACGTGTAAGATCAGAAAGCGTATTTACATTTAAAATAAGTGAATATTCTAAAACATTGATCTTGTACCAAAGGTTTTAACGAGTGTCAGATTTCAGTACTTTCGATCGCAACGATAGATTTTGCATGTGCACACATAATCCTTATTTTTCTCTTCAACTTCTCTTTGTGGCAACGGGCTGCATTCAGCAGGTTCATCGAATTTTGAATTTGAATTTATTTTTAAGATATTTAGGCAATGTTGTCTCCTGCCGAATGGATGATGATGGAAGAATTGTTGGAATGAAGAAAGTGGAAGGAAACATGAGAACCTCTAGAAAACCTACGCATTTGAAAACCCACATGTCATGAGGAGGGATCCAGCCGACGACCTCAAGCACCAAATTTAAGTGCTCTTCCATTGGGCCACCGAAGCACTCAGGAGGTTTATCGCTTGATAAAGTAGATTAGGCGACGTTCTTGAATCAGGAATGAAATTGGACATCTCCAGGGCCAGGAATGAAATTGGACATCGCCAAACATCTACTGATTTATTTCTTGAGGATTCTCTGCCTTCTTCTCTGTGAAATGTTCCAGTTTACTAGGATTTGCAATACCACAAATCAAATACTGAGCTACACGAAGCTTGAAGTAATGAAGGCCAACTCATCTCCTTTCCTGGCACCAAGAGCATCACTATTATCTGCAACCAACTGTTCGACAGCAGTATCCAAGAAATGTTCCAGAAAACGGACAGTCCACTTCTTAGTTCGATTAAACTCTTTGATGGAGTTGGACAGGTTGATTTAACATACCTCTACTCTTTTCTTGAGTATCTCTGGACTTTTTCCAAAGGCTTTGGCCCATGTACTGTAGATGCAACAGTACCAGACCGATGCCCATCCATTTAACCAAATTAACATATTTATCATTTTAACGTTTTATTCCACAATCCACGACCTCCGTAACCGAGTTCTGCGTTATTTCTTAGATCTAGATTTGGAAATCAAAATAAATTTTGCTGTTCTTGAAATGTCCTTCTCTTTCAGAGTGTTCAGTAGCATTGTGCTAATGAAATACTGATCAAAATAGATGTTTGTACCTCGAAGGCAAGTTTCGGCAAGCCTAAATACAGGGCGTCCTCCGGATTCAAGCTTCAAAGATTCCTGAACTTATTCTGCTAGCCGAGTCGTACGTCCTTGATAAACTCCAAAATCTAAATTAACACCATTTTTACCTGTTAGTACGTAATTTTTCAGTCCAATAAGATCTGGCTTACGAGGAACGAACTTACTGAAACTTCCATGTCCTGTGAATAGTATAATCTGCTCATCTATCTCTACGTCCTCTTCTCGGGAAGGGTCAAAACCTTTCTATAAAAGTACTGAATAATGGTCCCTACTTTTCACAGTCTATATTTTTCCTTTTGCTCTGCAGACACCTCATTCACTACTGAAATTTATTTTCCAGAGTGAGGAACCTATTTCGTACCATGTTCGTCTGCACCAAATAACTGTTTTGTTCCAATCTAATTCATTCTCATCTAAAGCTTTTCAAAATTCATCAGTTAACTCTTCAACCTTTAACAGATTATCCGCAGAGCATGTAACGGATATTAAAAAAAAACTTATGTATGTTCTCCGTTTTAAAAAAAACAGTTATTAATTATCATTGAAGTAACAGTGAATAATAGGAAACTATTTCAGGTGACTAAAATTATTAGAAGTCAAAGCTTTATTTAATTCAATTTAGTAATTGCTAACTTTCAAGAACAAAACTTCGGCTTACATAGAACCATTTGACATGAAAAATCAGGCAAGATTGTTTCTACTTTAAAATAAGATGAAATTCAAATACAGAAGTGATTGAGACCTATGTGGACATAATTTTTTTATTCGCTGTAGTTCGTTTTTGGTTGCACCGAATAAAATCACTTCAGAATTGCCACCTTCAACCATGGTTATTTAAAATAATAATTGCCTAGAATTAGTTAAAAATAACTCAAAGCAAGATACAAAACCAAAGCTTACCTCAAGACCAGGAATATGAGCGTGGAAACTTTCTCGTGGTATCCGCCATTTTCGTTGCTGGCTCCATAGACTTTCTAGTGAAGTTAGTTACTTTCACGGCATTGCTCAAACCATGGACATTACACTAACACAAATAGAACCAAAAGTCTTAATTTATATGATCTCTACCCGCCGAAATAATTTGTTCTCAACAGTGGACATTAGAACCGCATTTTTCATGTACATTTTTAATTTTGTCTTTTCTTTTCTTCTTTTTTTTGTGTGTTTTTATTAACATATAAGTGTATTGTCATTGTATGATTTGACGACGGTTAGGTGGAAGAATAGCTAATAGTTGAACCTCGCCTGCTGAAATAAAGGAAATTACAAACTACAAATTTCAAATTTGATCACATTCTTTTCTAATACCACTACATAGGCCGAAGTAAAATGACATTTTACAACAAACATACTTTAATATATTTTTACAGTGCGTTTACATTTGCTATATTTCGCATGTTCGGAATTTTTATTTAATAACTCCCTGCAGTCACATCTCTCAGTTCTTGCCACCGCCACAGTAAATTATTGAAAAAAGATACTTCGATGAAAATATTAACACTGCGTTGTAACAGACTCAAATATCCCTCTGTCACAAGCATGGCCTTACAATTCCTTCCAAAATGTTTCTGCATTTCATTTACAATTAGTCGGTTTATTTAAAATTTCCTGAGAGATCGGACCAACTGTATTTAAATTTATTGTTGATTGAAGCTATCCTTATCAACCATGAGATTTTTAAGGAGTTCTTCACGTTTCTCTAACACGACAGTTTGCAACAATTATTTCAATAGCGGCTTGCAACCCTGTTTATAAATTTCTGCCCTTCAAATGAAAGAAATTCACCTAGTTCCACAAGTTCTATTAAAGCACTCAGGATCTTCCTTAAGGACAATGTAAAAGCAAGATCTCCAACAAAAGATGGCAGCACTATCTCCGGATATGTCTAATGTGTTTTTATCGTTGCACGAAATTTAATTGCTGCTCCTACAAATTCAATCCTAGAGAGTTCAAACGTTCAAGAAAGGAAGTTCATAACCAATTCAAGAGTTCTATCCGTGCCGATTTTTATTTTCTTTTTTGTTCGTTGTTCAAAGAGCTTCATTGTTAATGGCATAATAACAATGAAGCTCTTTCAACAACGAACAAAAAAATCGGCAAGGATAGAACTGTTGAATTGGTTATGAACTTCCTTTCCTGAACGTTTGAACTCTCTAGGATTGAATTTGTAGGAGCGGCATTGAAATTTCGTGCAACGATAAAAATACATTAGATATATACGGAGATAGTGCTGCCATCTTTTGTTGGAGATCTTGCCTTTACATTGTCCTTAATAAGTTTATCTATGTAATGAAAATCATAGCCTAAGTTTTACTTAGAAGACCACAACACTACTAAAATTCACTTAAAATAGGCAAAAAATGGCATGAAAGCGCGTCGTGTCAAACTTCACTTCTAATTTTGTTTACATTTGCCAACTGCACAGAAAAATTGGCATTTGTGTGCTATTACTTGACTAATGCTGGATATTTTTACACCGCACAGTACCTGGCACATTGATGGAGGAATAGACACACAGAAACTTCTTCTAAAAGCAATAATAAACCATCGTAAATGGTAATAAAAATGGCATTACGTACATGATTCTATACATTCGTACTTGATTATTCATTTTTGTAATATTTTCATAACGTAGTCATTGCATTACTACCGTACCTGCTGGGCACATGCGCTGATTTGCCTGTACTGTGTATACATTTCAATACCTAAGGACAATGGTGTGCATATTATTTGTGTATAGAAATATATAGCGTACGAGCGACCCAAGAGGAAGAGCCATGTGTATGAACACCACATTCACAATGGTGGTCAATGTGTTAATAGTATTTTACCGATAATTTTATGGGTAATATAAATTAGAAAAGTAGGATTGTAATTAAAGTGAAAATTAATCAGATAAAATTAATTGTATGGTCAATAAGAGCACTGGATATATTAACGACAGTGGATTTGAGTCTAAATTCACCGTCACGATCACTGAACATTGTCAACAACTATTCTGAAAAGTATCATTAAGCCTCATAACCAAGTAAAATTATGCGTAATCGCAAAAGTCGGTTCGACCATCAGTGTGAAGCTCAATTCTGTCTTTAGTAATAGTTTCTCAACAATGTTTAGTTGTTTGCGATGAAAAATTGATTATTGCTATCAGGTAACATATTTTCTTACATATCTTGAATAAAACTTTTCAATGAAATGTCTTCTTGCTTCTAGAAAAGTAGGAACATATATTGTTGAGAATTTCTCTGAACTGTATTGGTTATGCAAACTCATCTTTCCCCTGACGTTAAAGAACATTTGTTTCTGTTATGTTCAAGCTTAACAAAAATATTGAATAGACTTTATTAACGATTTGATACTTTGAAAGAAACCTCTGTGTACTAGGTGATTTGGCCTAAACGGTCTCATCACTGCCAGCATTAAATAACATTAGACTTACTTTTAAGAAAAATGCAGCTCCTGCTCAATATCTAATAGATTGCACGATTTCTTCCGGTTGATAGTAGCACGGTTGTATATGTATTTTAGCGGTTTATAAATTAATATTTAATTAACCGAATAATTGAAACTGAATTTCACAATTTGTTGATTTTTGTATTTTTGAATAAGAATCTAATTTCTTTGTTACTGTTAGATGTGAAATGTGAAAATTCATAGAATTTGAATCTCAGTTGATAAAGTAACTAAATATCTTGGTGTTTCTCTCTGGACATAGGTGAGAGGCGTCAATAGATTAAATGCACTATCAAACCACAAACCACTGTACCAAGTACGAAAACCACAAACCAAACAGATGCCCTTATAGCTATTTGGTATTGGTAAGTGCCGCTGTATCTATAAACACAACAATAAACATTTCACTAATGGGATCATCCATTACTCCATGCGATAATCTCTTAAACCAATTTTGCATTTTCTTTAGTATTTAACAGTCTAATCTAACTGGTCATCGTTTCCCTATATTCCATAAATTTTAAAAACTATTAACTAGAGTATTCTTCATTGTGTGGGAGGATGACAATGGTTGTGGTAATGGCGGTAATTACAGAAATAATAAGTCTATAAAGAAATTGTTAAAGATACACAAACTTGAACGGAAATTAAGTACACAAATAGTTTGTCAATTTCTTGGTTTCAAAATGAAATCTCGACATAGGCGTAATCACAAGAGATCTAGACTTTCCTTCTATAACTGAAATCTAATTGGTAACTTGCGCCACTATAATTCTCAAACTATGGAAATCCTTATGATTGCTTGTGGAGCCAAAAGAATATTTCTTCACCTTCCTTTTGAAAAGAATCTAAGGGATTCGAGTTCTAGAAGTTCTATGTTTTGACTTTGTTATGAATTGAAGAAATTAAATACAAGTCATGGCTCCTTCTCATGCCACTTTACATAATTTGCGCGTATAAAGTTATGTTCACTAAGTGCATATCGTGGCTATACTCTGTAAAACGTTTCCGTGTTTCGTTATTTCGTTTGCTACACAACATCACTATAGAAACTAATATTTTTTTTCTCCTGGCTTTATCTGCGAAGTTGAAAGGATTCAGCATTACTAAAAAAAAATGTTGGACTCATTCCTGGAGAAAACTAGGCAACTATAGCTACCCAGAAATTTCTAGTAATATGCATAATAGAAAACCTTGTAGGTTTCAGGAAAAGAAAAAAACAATATAAGCCGAAAGCAAAATTTAAACACGGGTTATTCAGTTAGAAGTCCTGCGTCTTACAGATTGGAGTATCGGGAAGAGAGTAAGCCATAGTGCTGTTAGCGCTCATACAATTCATTTTATCTTATCTTACTGATTGGACTAAACTGCCAACGATAAAATATCTCTATATCAAAATAGTATAGATGTTAGAAATACGCCCGAAAACATGAACAAAGTTAACCTCACGATTTATGCCATGGTTTAATCAGATTTCTTTTTCTCAATTAGGGGTCATAACCCCTATTCACTGAGAATATTTCCCTTTTCTCCTCAAATACATTATCAAAATGGTGGCAGCAAACGCTTGATCACAAATAATGCATGTCTTGTTAGGATAAGGAAGCGTCTCATCTTCCTGCGCATGAGCAAACATAAATTAGAACTGAAAAGTTGGTTTCCCCAGTACCAAAAAAACAAAAACAGAAAAAAAAACTCGGTGCTTTTCCTGGCTTACTGCAATAACTACTGAAACGTAACAGATTATCTCAAGATACTTTCCGAAAAGTTTCAACAGTGAGATGAGTAAGTATTTTATCATTTGACGTTGCGAATATATTCCGGGAGAAACTTTTGAAACAATACTGTACAACTTCACTATCACTATTTTAAAATGAAATTAAAGAATTTGTTTTATCAACTCAATTATAAATAAAAAATCTTTATTCAAATTCCAAAAATCACTTTGAATTCCTGGTTCTCAAGTTTAATTGATAAAATTTAGATATTTCATTGCTTTCAGCAGCTCTTTTAAGTTGCCACTGTCGTTACAATTTTGTCAATCCGTCTTCTGCTGTAATGACCCAACTTTCAAAAGTCACGAATACACTAACAGAAAATCACTGTACTAGGTTTTTAATAGGCAGAAAAGTGCCTATTCAGATATTACCGGAATATACAAAGTTATATCATTAGTCTTACCATGAAGATTCAACAGAAGACCAAGCCAGAAGAGCAACTGAAATTTGGAAAAAGCTTACGGGCATTTATTCCATCTACATGGTCATGCCACCGACTTCAAAAAGAGTAGCACACTTTATAAACAACGCATCAAATATTTAAAAGTCAAATACTAGGAGAAGAAGTAACCATATTTAAGCTAATGAAATAAACATTGTCAGTTCCAATCAACAAAGCTGAGCCTCAATCATCAATGCCATCACTCAAGTTATATTTCATCGCAGGTAAATCTACCAGCAACCAAAAGCAATATCATTCACACACGTAGAGTTTAAACCAGGCCAGAGCAATAAGAGTTACTCAAGGACTAATTAATGCAGTAAACATAATCAGAAAAGATGCTCTCCAGTGGGATTGACTTCACTCGCAATTCTTGAAATAGCATTTAAAGTGGGCCGGTTAAAAAACCAAAACAATAATAAGCCTCATGATCAAAATATTTATTATTAATGTGTACTTCGTAACATAACAGGTCACGACAGACTTTTAAGTGAGTAGAAGTAGATGTCATTTTTAACTATTCTTCTTCTACTACCCTCATATAAAGTGCGAGACAATGTACAGTTAGTCAGAGTAAGAACTCAAACTCTTCTAATGAGACATTAACATCATGAAGCTATGGAACAAAGATTATAGATTTTGTTGGTGCAAAGGATAAATGCAAGAACAAGTTAACTTCGAAAAGAGAAAAACAATGAAACAATGCCATAAACTAAAAGCTAGTGTGGTTTATCTAATACGCGTTTTGGTATAAAGCATTGACGATGATGTATTCGAACTTAGTTGACTATATATTTCACAGAATATCATATGTTTTAAGGACAATTCAATATTTGTATACATTGTAAAAGAGCTCGAGAAGATTTTCATTGAATTTCTTGTAAGCTGGTGGACAGTGATATTATTTGTTGCATGTCAGTTTGTGTAACTTGTGTTGGAATGAGAAAAAGAATTCGGACGGAAAGCAATAGATGGCAATAATTTTCCAATAACGTTTGTTCTTAGTAACTCGTGTTGGGAAACACTGAAATTTGAAGCTGAACTCATGATGACAATTTATTTCATGCTGACTGATAATCCTCGTAAATTATTTTCTTTCAGTTTTATTATGTGAAACCTGCTTGTGGGAACAGGCTTGTAGTAGTTGGAATTTTAATATATTTACAGTATTTAGGCAGCTTTGGCTCAAGACGGGATAAGATAGGGTGGAGGATGAGGAAATGTATCGGTTAGAGTCTTACTTGAGATATCACTTCTGCACTTGCCTGGTCAAACAGAGGAAAACCTCAGTCCCAATAGTTAAACGCGGGCTTCGAATCCGCGTGCCTACCCATTGATAAAACCGAAGTTAGGGACCTGACCGCAGACCACGAGGCTTTATTCCTCTGGGAGGTTACATGAAGTTAGAGTTTTATTGTTTTTTTTTTTTTCAAACAGATAATCCACTCCTTTGCTGTAGCTACAGTTAGATAGTTATTCCTGTACTATAAGTTATATTGATAGATGTTCAAGTACACGGTAACACGAGTATTTATAAAGGGAAGGAGGGAAATATTAACACAGAAATCACACGGGCTTCTAAAGCATAGTTTTCTTTTCCACTGAATCTATCTTTTCGTTTCAATGTGGTTAAAATTTTGCAATGAGTAAGAGGCAGAGTGACTGACTATATAAGTGGAAGGGTGGAAACATACAGCATCCACGTCTGCTGGGAAATTAGAAAGAACGAGTAAACGAAAATTACAATTATCATTCACTCGCTTGGTATTCACTACAGGGGAAGCTTCATAAGTCAAGAGAAGATAACCTCTCCACTTCAAATTTTAGTGGTTGATTGAGTGGCATGGGTGTGAAACATTATTCTTTTCACTGAGTAATCAAGAACAGTCCCAAATCGTTGCTTGCATTTCCAGCAAGAAAGCGATTGTTCATATAATGGACGGATTACTCCAGTACTGAGAATGTAATCGACAATTCCATATTGCTTTAACATTTTATATCTTATCTAACCGACAAGCTCCTGTAATCTAGTCGACAAAAATTTCATTCCCAGCATTAGATTTCTCTTCGATACAGATTGAATTGGATTGAATTGAATTGAAATGGTCTTTATTGAAGCGGGCGAGGTTCAGCCTATGGCTGCTCTGCCACCTAACCCTTGTCAAAATAAGAGTATGGCTACAATATTACAATAAGAAAAAAAAAGAATAGTGCACATTAGCCACTACTAAGGGCAATACAACAATAATAGAATTACATGAAATATACAATGTTGGTAATATAAGCGAAATACAATACAAAAAATTGATAAAAGAATAATGTTCAATAATGATAATAATAATAGTAATAATAATAATAATAAACAATCCCATATACTAAATGCACTCACTCATTCACACACACACACACAGATACAGACACCCAACACACGCAATAATTTTTTTTATTGGCGTCAACAGTTACATATCTAAGAGGGGAAAAATACGTTACAAATTTATAATGATTCTAATTACACAATACCAATGAGTGAAATTGTGAGGTTGGGTGATAAGAGTTTGAGCTTAGTAATTGCTTCCGATGGAGGAAATGTTTAACCATATTTTTGAACGCACTGTAGATGGTAGAATTTGTAATATTGACTGGCAGAGAGTTCCATGTTCTTACTGGTGAAACAGAAAATGAACCAGCTGTTTTGCAGAGTCTGAAACGGGGGACATTAAGGGCGTTACTATTACCTGTTGTGTAGTGATGAACAGTTCTTCGAGGGTTAAGTTTATTTGCTAGATAGAGGTGAGAATTATTTTTTAAAAGTTTAAATATTAAGCAAAAATAGTGCAAGTTACGTCTCCTTGACATAGTAAGCATATTTTCATTATTCAGTTTTGGTAGTACATGTTCCGATCTATGAAATCCAAGACTAAATCTTACACAGGCATTTTGTATTTTTTGTATAGATATTGCCTTACTCAAGGTTAAGCCCGGTCTGTAGACTACATCACAGTAGTCGAAAAGAGATAGAATAAAGTTACGGACAAGATAGAATTTAGTCTCTTTCGTGAAGTATTCGCGTAGTTTATAAAGACACCGCACGGTTGACAGAACTTTTGTACACTGGGTGGACACATGAGAACTCCAGGTAAGATTTTCGTCCATCTGGACTCCAAGATTTCTGACCACCTTGGAATGTGGAATATTTACGTTCATTATGTTCACTTAAATTTCATCAGGAAATGTATTCTTCAGTACATTTTTTTTGTTCCTATGATCGTGAAAGTACATTTTTGTGGATTAACTAATAACTCATTGCTGACGCACCAATCATTGATAGCTTTCAGATCTTTATTAAGAAGTGTCACGTTTGTATTTAATAGACTGGGTAGAGACGAGATAGATAATTGTGTATCATCAGCATAAAAATGGACTTGAGAATGCTTCAATGTAAGAGGTAGGTCAGAAGAGTATATTGAAATAGTAAAGGACCCAATATAGAGCCTTGTGGCACACCATTATTAATTTTAGCTGGAATTTTGTAACATAACTCTTTGTTCTCTGTTATAGAGATACGACCGGAACCACGAGAGAGTAGACTTCGCTACATTGTAATAATTAAGATTATCAATGGCTTACGATAGGTAATGTTCGTGGCATTGTAGATGTTTCAAACCAATATGCAGTAAGATTGAGGTACAGACTTCTTACTAATCCCCAGGAAAGTGTAGTTTGGTCATCTTATTAATTTGAAACTTGTGGACTGGAGGATTACCAATGATAGAATGCTAAAGTGAATCTACAGTTAATTATTTATGTTTTCATGTAAATACTAATATGCACTAACAGTTGCACCAAACAAATTTTCAGGTTCGTTTTAATTTCTAAATTTTGCTTCTGGGTAATATCTAAAGACGCGAGTATCTGTATCCTAGTGCTTTCATACGATTCAATATCATAGACGTGAACACGAACGTCCTATAGAAAGTTTGGTGGTTCCGTGCCCAAAATGAGGCTATTTACAAGAATTATCCGAACGTTTTGCGTACAATATCTACTACAATCTCGTGAACTCAAAATCAAAGATAACCCATTTCAATTAAGGTATTTTTCACACAATATATCCCACAAATTCAGTTAACGTGGAATTGTACAGAAACCTATTGTATAAAAATCCTAAAATACAAGTGACACTAATCATGATTTAAATTATCATAATGTCCAAATCTGCTTATACGAACAAAGAACAAAAAACAACCGTTGCTATACTAAAGGTTTGCTAACTGGTTGTCCTCGATATTTGAATTTACTTGGTTCGCTTCAGTAAATTATCTGATTCCCTTAAAAAGATATGAAGATTAAAAGTTGTTGTCTTTTCCAAATTTGAGTGACCACGTTAATCTATTGCGTTGTCGTTGTTAATTATTTCTGATACAGCAGTAGTGCTAATGTTTAACGCTTTCAGCACTGGACTGCACTATGGCCAGCATTATAGTGTTTACATTACTTTATTATACATTATATTTATCTATGTCTAGAAGACAGGCCACCTAACTGATGTAGAGTAGGCGTGGTGTGATTCTGAGAGTGTGTGCGTGAACGAGCAAGGGTTGGAATTTTCTTTTCTTTAAAACTCAACATTCTCACATGTTCTGGGTTCTGGAAAGATGTTTATGATTTCTTGTAGTATGTTACAAATAATAATAAAAAAACGTAAGCGAGTCGCATTTCAAACACCAACTTAGGGAATATAACATTATTTTCACTTTAGGTGAGCCACCAGTTGAAATTTACAGAAAAGTGTAAATTAAATTGTTCAGTAGAAAAGACCACACCGAACATGGAGAAACGAAAGTGAGCTTAGAAACTTATGGCTGGTAGGTAATTATTTGTTTCTTAATGAAGCGAGTATTCCATAAAACATTAACGTTATATACGAAAGACAAGAAAAAATGTATAACTTCTATCAGTTCCTAAACATGGGGTACGATATTCATACTTTATAATTCCTGATAAAATTTTGTTATTTACGTTTATCATTTACAAGGAAGATCTCGGTAGCAAAATATTTTGCGTGCGAAGTTATAGCAAATGTAAATTCTCATTTGCTTTAATATTAATATATATATATATATATATATATATATATATATATATAGAGAGAGAGAGAGAGAGAGAGAGAGAGAGCTGTTAGTATATTCAAAAGAGACAGAAAAGAGTGGATTTTTGAGCATCATATGGAGAATATCTGTGATAAATGAACATTTTTCTCTTTCCAGACAAGTTGTGTGTGTGTGTGTTCGTGTGTGCGATTGACATTGATACGAGTATGTTTTGTTCCGAGCAGCCGTACTTTACTTTGTAGAGCGTCGGTTTCGAATTCAGGAGTTCCTTGGTTCGGTACCAGCAGCTGGCTGTCCTAACAGGTTTCCCCAATGTTTTCCTCAGTTACACCAGGCATGTACCGGGGTCGTACTTAGGACCTGGCCGACTCCCTACCGCATTTCGCATAACCTCATCCCGGAGTGATCCATAGGTCCATAAAAGCTGTAAATAAAATGCAAACCCAACGACTATAATATGTAAACCTGTCGCTTTGTTAATTGGCATATTTCTTGTTAATGCGAGGTCAATATGACCAAGATGGATCGAGTGGCCGTAACTCAGTTCATAGAACGTCGGCTTAGCAATCGGAAGGTTCTGGGATGGCCGTCTATCCTGAATGAGATTGTACGAGGCCATTTTCCTCACGACATGAATAAGCTTTTCGCAGAGATGGAATAAACATAGAGACATCCAAATAAAAACTGGGAATGTGTGTTGGGAGAATGCGTGAGTTAGAGAGAAAGAAAAAGAAGAAAAGGCGAAGTCATGAAAAAAAAGACAGAGAGAGAGAGAGAGAGAAGGATCAATGAAGAACATTGAAACTAGTTCGATTTATCATTATGCTAAAGAAGAAACACACTGTCTACTTTCTGATTCAAGTTAGTGATCCAACGTGTGTCTCTAACTGGAGAAGAATATCTGAGTTCTGTAAATAGTTGAATCTGTCATTTTAGTCTATAGAGCATCCTGGCATATATATCTATATTTTCTCATCACAATACGCTACTTCCGGGGTGGAACCTACGAACTAAGCACTGGCTGATTACCTAGGTTGCCACTTTTATGTGTGTGAAGTACCTGTACGCCTGGTTGTGGCTCTAGTAATATTATTGTTTCGTGTAGGCTGCTGGAAATTATCCCACGATCGACAACCGCCTTGTACTCATCGTCGGCAAATGGATGACTTTTTTCTCTTACCCGGTATCCGCCCCGATACTGGGTCACTTCCAATTTGCTGGCGGGCAAGAGTCGACAGACATCTTATCTTCGTCGACGGCAAATGAATCGCCTTTTTCTCTTTCCCGGCGTTTATATTGGGAAAGAGAAGAAGACCATCCATTTGCCGACGATGGTTATCAGGCGGCTGCCGATCGTGGGACAACTCTTAGCCACACTGTTTCTATCCACGAAAGAAAAAGAATATTAGTAGAGGCACAAACAGCCGTACAGTCATATATACTTTCTCTCTCTCTCATACACACACATAAAGGTGGCAACCTAGGTAGTCAGCCAGGGCTTAATTCGTAGGTACCAAATCGAGCCACCGTAGATCAATAGTAGAGCATTGGCGTAGTTTTCGGGCGGTCCTGGATTCGATCCCAGCGGCCGACCATTCTGACAGGTTTTTCCAGGATTTTTCCTGTCACGCCAGGCAAATGCCAGAATGGCACCTTCAATAGAAGCCCTGGCCGACACTTTACCTCTGCCCTATCCCGACCTGAGCCTGGGATGTCTAAAAGCCCTAAATAAAATTCAAACTCGTAGAATAGGAACGTGGAACGTACGAACATTATAGCAAACGGGCGCTCTTCAGGTGGCGGTACGCGAGACCGAGAAGTACGAGCTAGACATATTAGCGATACAAGAAGTTCGGTGGGAGGGTCAAGATAGTATCCCACAGGGCAAGTACACGTTCTACTACGGGGGAACACAGTCTCACGATTTCGGAACAGGGTTCCTCATTAAGAATAGTATCCTTCAGGTGGTTCAGAATATAGAGTTCGTAAACGAAAGACTATCGTACGTTACGATACGTACTCGATGGCGTAACACGGTTTTATTAAACGTCTATGCTCCGACCGAGGTGGCTACTGATAACGACAAAGATATATTCTACGATGAGCTAGAAAGGTTGTTTGACCGATTACCGAAGTATAATTCGAAAATTG
>JAGDQP010023690.1:0-10020 GCA_022664845.1 Lepisma saccharinum | reverse complement strand
ATATATATATATATATATATAAATTAAGTAAATATCTATATTTGAATTTAGCCACTTTGACTTGATGTGTGCTTTACAGTCTTTACTGGATCAGTCTAGTAGAGGCTGATATAAATGGGAGAGTATCTACACAAGTAAAATACTACCAGCGGACGGAAAGCACCCATGGGGATGAAATGCGGACAAAAATATAAATTTCTGCATTTATCCGTCCCCGAATCAATATCTAACACATTTATATAATTGTTGAAAGTCAACAAGGAATAGTTTGGCATTGATAACTTGACCGCTTATACGGCTTACTGTTGTATTTTTAAACTACAATTTAACATGTTAAATAAAATTTATCAGAAGAAAACTAATTGTCGCAAGACTCTTTCAAATGTAAACCGTCGTAAACAATAGCATTAAATTAAATTAAAAAAAAAATAGACGTTCATGAAAATATAGCTTTTAGTCTCGATCGAGACGAGAGTCTCGAGTGGCAAGACTTGTTTCGTTTCGAGGAACATTTTTTATATTTGTAATTGCGTTTTTCACAAATAACTTTGTGTATGGTAATTGTTGAGGTGTGTACTCTAGATGCAGTAGTCGCTACTTCATTAGTTTGAAAAGTATATCACGTTTCCTTCTGTAGTAGTATTATTAATCTTCCCATATAGACCTTCCTTCTGAATATTAGTAGCCAAGATATCCCTAAATAATCTGATCACTTATCTGCTGCGCTCAGGCGGATGACACTAGACTTAGAGTATGCTATCAAGAGCATAACTCTTGAGGGACCTAGACAGATACGTAAATAAAAGATAATTTTTTTCACTTAGTTAAAGTTTAATGCAATATAACTCGATTGTACATCTTGTAACTCCTCGGTGAATCCTTATGTCACCTTATACAATATTAAAACAATGAATACCTCTTTTCCTTGTTATATACTATAAAAATGATCAATCAAACATTTTCTCAATTTATTCCTACTTAAAATATTCCTAATATAACATTAATACATTCATACATACAGAAAAGAACACTTAAAATAATCAATTCGTAATTCAGATTGCCCGTCTACCTAGCTTGACAACTTGTGTGCCATCTAGCGGCCTCTTTTTCAGCATTATATACACGTTCGCTGTAAATGGCTCTCTGTTTGAACAATTATAAAGCAGTGTTAAACGTTCCAAACATTAAATAGAACTACAACCATTATTTCTTTTGAACCTTAGAAACCTTAATAATAGGTTTGAACGATAAATAAATTATATATTCTTATGAAGGGATGTCAAGACCCGTAACACTGTTGAAATTAACACAGAAAAATAGACAGCCGCCGTGATCGGGACTCGAACCCGGATCTCCTAGTTGCCGACTGGTATTATATCCATTACGCAACCACGGTACGGTCAATTCTCTGTGTATATAGAACATTCCTTTCGCCTAGACACTCTCCCAGCTCCTCATTGCTGGTAACGAAATCCAGGCACTCACTCCACTACATGCGGAGATTTTTAGTTCAGGAATATTTCTGCTATCACGCAGTTCGAAAGAATAGATTTTACTACCTTAAAGGTAAAAGTATTAAAGATAATTACATCTATTCTTTCGCATTGCATGATAGTAGAAATATTCCTGAACTAAAAATCTCCGCATGTAGTGGAGTGCCTGGGCCTCGTAAGCAGCATTGAGGAGCTGGAAGAGTCTAGGCGAGAGGAACATTCTATATACACAGAAAATTGACTGTTCTGTGCTTGTGTAATGGATAGAATAGCTAGCCGGGAGATCCGGGTTCGAGTCTCGGTCACGGCGGCTGTCATTTTTTTGTGTTAATTTCAATATCTTTATTTTTATTAGCTTGAGCTCTTCTATGTTATATAAGTAGTCTTGTTCTTTCGTATTTGTAACCCAATCAAGTTAATTCATAAACCATATTACGAGGAAAACAGGTTAGCAATGTTGGGTTGAAGTTCTATAGACAACATTTCAATGTGTAAAGCGCCTTGATATTTTTTTTTCTTTTTTCACTAACATTTAGTATACTATTGCTACACAGAGAGGTGAATGTATCGTAGTGAATTACATTGCTTGAAAATGATCATAGTATATCATACCTTACTTCGAAAGCGCTTCTACAACGACAAATGAAAGAGTTAAAGCAGAAGATACGATTTCTTAAAATTGTATATTGTGTTGACTTTCAGCAGTTTCTGCCTTACAACAAACCTGTGCAAGCTTAAATGATCGGATAAAGCAGACCGTTTGAATTTCCCCGTTTACCAATATTAATTTTCACTAAAAGCTTCTGCCCTCACTATATTTGTCTTCGGTTAACTTCCGACGCTCTAGCTAAATAAGTTGAAGCCATTGTTTACATTGTTTAATCTTTTCTCTGATAGGCAGTTCAAGTCTAATACATCTTCGTGAAATGGAAGCTCTTCTTAATTCTGGAAAGTCTAAAATCGATTTCATGTAGGTTTCTACCTTATGTCTAGTAAACTGAATTGACTAAATACAATTAATTCACGAATTAGGGAAGCATTGACTAAGCTAAGTTATTCGTTGTACGCTGAAATCAGCAATGCTATGGAAAAAATTTAGAATTCTCACATTGCAAGAAATATACGGTACATATTCAGGGTGAACGATACAACATGGTATATCACTTCAATTATCATAGCCTTATTTATACACTGTTCGCTTTGATATATTTTGTAAGTGGGTTTATTAATTGTTGTGGGTTATGATACTCCATCATATCACAGGGCGATGGAGTACCGTACTGATTAACGCTATGGCTTATCAGTTTAACTGGCCGGAAGATTGATATTTACTACAGTCAGTATCATTACTGTATTTAAAATTAATGAAGTAGATAAAATCACGGTGTAACATTTTGTACTGTACAGGATGTCCAAAAGTCTGGAGTCATAGGGACGACTTTCATAGAGCATGTTTGAAATGACACTGGTTATTCGTTACATCATAGGTGTAAAAGAATGGTATAGCCTAATAATTTGGATCTCGTACGATGAACTATGTGATTACTTTTTCATTAAGATTTGAGGAGTATGAATCTTTGGGGAAAAGAATGGTAATACACAGGTCCAGAATGCTACAGTTCCATGAACACTTTATGATACAGGTTCAAGTTACCGAGAAAACTTTCTGATTTTGGGTACCAGGTGCTGCAGATCGACAGTATTCTGACTCAGAGGTAACAAGGCTTTTAAGTGTCCTTAAAGATAGAAGTAAAGTAGTGTGAGGACTGAATGTCTCGAGAGCCATTCAACACTTCTGCGGCAACGTATCCAGTGTCATGGCAACTGGTGATTAAGGAATTTTCGCATAACACTGGCGTAATTAACCGCTTTGCCGTTGTTCTGAAACCAGATTGCATATTCGGCTTCTGGGTTCAGCAAACTGGATAGTGCTTCAGAATCCAACTTGTTTGGACAACATTTGTCTGTGGCTATATTCCTAAAAAAAGAATAAACAAACTGTACTATTCTTTCATATTCCTTATCTGGCGCCCTATTGGGCTCATACCAGTCTGAATTTTCGGAGAACCATAACGAACGTAATGACGTTTGACTACACAGTGTTCGTTTTGCCAGGGGGGATCCCGGGGATTTTCCCTGGTGCGTGAGGATTTCATCCCTGGTTGTTGATTCCGAATATCACCCCAACCTGGGATAAAATCTTTGTATTTCTACCAATACAGGCACTATATTGAAACTTACTAGCAACCACCAGTCTTAGGATCCCTAATTTATAACAAATGGAACACTATACACGTGACATACCAAAACTGAACCCGTCGGAGAACAGTACTTCAAACGGGGGAATGTATCATTTGCCTCACACATATCCAGTACCCATTACCAATTGACAGAATTCCATCCGCGGGTCGGATTTTTATCGTATCGTTCTCTAGTTATTGCGGCCAAATGTTAAGGTCAAAAGAGGATCATCTGGTTCTTTATCAACACAGTTTTCATAGAACTAAATGTGGCATTTTCTACATGCAACAAACTTTTCGCCATGTCTTGGAAGTAAAGCCCTTCACTAATGAGACACACTGTATCGTAATCACTGATAGATTCGGTACTTTCTTGTGTATAACTACGATTGTAAACTTCTTTGCTGTCGCTGATTGACTTCTAGTTTTGCTTCTACAAGGTTGCTTATTTGTCTACTTTGAAATTCATCTCGCACTGTTACATGTGGCAATGTAATGGTTAAATAGCAAATATATTGCGCGATTTTTACTGAGTTGCAGTTTGTTCTCTGCTCAATTCATGTTCTGCAGTGCATCATGTTTAATTTAGGAACTGGTGTCCAACTTTCCCCCTTAACAAAATTTAATCCTATCAGGTTGGCGAAATTAGGACACCCTTGACATTGCAAAATATGAGTGTTCTCACGCCAGAGCACGCCTGTTCCCGTCAAAGTAACAGTGCATATTCTAGCTCAATTATTGCTAACTAACAACCATGCTTATCGTTAGCATTATAAAACTTACCTTCTGCTGAAACTTTTATGCAACGTGGAAAGAACTGGAAAACTTCCACAAGGAAAAAACTACAAACGCGCACGGGATACACGCAGTATACTCCACAATCTTCAATACGTAAGAGATTACTGTTTCCGCGTTACATCAAACATGACGATCGAGTGCAATAGTTGCCAACTCATACTAATTGAGAAACTTGTGTGGACGAAATCACGGGGGTAAAAGTCTGTCAGCTGAGGTGAAAGAATGTCTCTTTCATCCGTAAAAGACGCAAGTGGTCTCATTTTATTAATATATTTTTCCATAGAATTCGAAAAAAGCAACCCGGAAATCGAATTTGATAGTTTTTTTTTTTAGAAAAACTATATACTTCATCCTTGTTTAAAACGTATCATACTCCTAATTGAAAATCACCGTACTCAGGCTGTAATTAAAGCAGAAACATAAATTGTAGCTCTTTCAAATCACAGTACAGTGCGTTTTTATACCGTGTGAGGTATGTTTTGGTACCACGTGGCAGAGGGAAATAATGGAGGGATATTTTTTAACAAATCCCATCAAAATTCCCACTTCTTGGATTATGTTTCGTTTTTATATGGAAACACTGACTCCAAAGCTGACTAGTAAAATTCTCTGTGTGCACTACTGCATACGTAACACATACTGAAAGTTTCATGTAAATAAATGCAATAACAAGTGAGGGGGGAATATTTTGTTTGGGTATATCATTATTCTTGAAGGCTGCAAATTTTAACAAGGAATAAGGAAAGTTTTGTTTTAATTGACAAATAGAAAATTGTTATAAGGGTAGCAATTTTCGTTAAAAATTTCTGTCTCTTCTTTGTTTCCACCCAACATATGGTATGACATTGTATTTGCTTTTAATCATTTCTTTAAAAAAAATAAAAAAAATAGAAAGACTTAACACTCCACTCTTGACCAAGTTCTGTAAATATATTTGACCGAACCTTTCATAATTTTCAGTGGTAATTTCTTTCCTTTTCTATAAAACGCGGAAACACTATCACATCCGGTAAAACTGTGATACCCTAGAAGAGCTTCCAGGTAGTCTTCTATGGTACAGTCGTTAGGCAATTCACGTTTCTGTCCGTTAATGACATTCTGAAGTTTCAACACAAGTTCATTTCCTTGTTTTCCCAAGCGCATGTAGATTTCACAATTCAGTTGAAGTTGGGAAGCAAGCAAAATCAGCAATACGTCAGTATCATTTGCAAAAACTACAACTGAGGGTATGTTACTTCTATCTACCCTGCATCTACACGTGTAGAGCAAGTCTTGTAACAGCTTCTTCATGATCACATGCAAGTTTAGGGCACTTTACTGCTGCTGAAGAAGATAGTTTTCAGCACTTCTCATCGCTGGCAACAAAGATTACTTTGTTTGTTGTCTTTCTGAGATATGTTGGTGTCTTCTACAGTTCAACTAGAAATGTTATCAATTGTGCTTTGTTCGAGCTCGAAAAGAGGAAATTTTGCCACTAGTTAACCTTTAATCCCCTTTTGATGTTTTAATACACATGAGCATCAACATTTTCTTGCCTGTGAGCTCTTTCAAAACATTTAATGGAGTTTCCCTTGTACACATCAAAAACTATTCTATTTCCAGAATATTGGAGTAGTTTTAGAAAGACAGTCTTTCCAATTTTATCAAAGGTCATTCCGTTAGGGATTCTAAGCTTTCTTAGTAAAGATCAACAACAGACACAGAGCAATATGGATAGCCAGATTCAACAGGAACATATTTCTCCAAAAATGTGCCACAGTTGACTCTGGACAGTTTTACTTGGAGCTTCCATTGTATCGGACAATGCCCCAAGGAAGTGATCCTAACGGATATTCTAAAACAACCTCTTAGAGCCACATTTCTTTTCTGTGCAATTATAACAAGCTTAGCAAAAAATGGCGCGTGTGCTGTAACAGCTATTTCAGTTTTCTTGGTAGGAGCCACTTTTGTATTAAGAGATGAGAAAGTCTTAAGTCGTAATTTCTTAAGTGGTTCAAAGAAGTTTTTAGTTGCGTCCTCAGCACATCGTTCTTGGATGAATCTCGATGCAGCATTCGTCCTTTATTCATGAGCTTGCATCAATCTTTCTTTATTTCTTCAGTAGCCACTGAGATACTTCTTAAAGGTCCTCCAAACCAAGGATTCTGAAGTGAAGTCTCAAAAACGTTTACAATAGTTTGAACATCTCCTTCATCCCTTTTTATGAAAGATTCTCCAAGATCTTGGTGCCAGGTTTGAACATTGTTATGTTCTCGAGTAACACCCGGTAAGTTGAGCGTCTCTGATTGTTAAGGACCCATCTCTGAGTTGCAGAAAAGTTTACTTTGAACCCTATATATCCTCCACTTGTCTTGCAATCTTTGTTTATAGCAGATTCAATTGCTTTGTCAGCTTCAATGGAACTGAATTGTTGTGCGTCAGATAATTGGACAGCGAATTCATCTTAGCAAAAGGCTTCATACACATCATTATGTCTTTGTGAGAGACATTTCAAATCATCAAGGTGCGATATCATGTGCCGAGCATGATTGTCTGTCATAAGCGAACATCCAGGGGATAACCTCTTCAAAAGCAGACACATACAAAAGCCAATCTCCTGTTCTAATAGAATATATGAGGCATAGAAGCAGCTCTATAATATCCAAAAACGAAAGCCAAAAGTTGAACAGATCTCCGGAAATAGGTTTTGTTTCACCAAGAAATGTACTAAAATTCTTGTACCACTCTTTGAAGGCTTCACTATCTAGAATACAAGACAGACTTTCCTCATTTATATCTTGAAGAAACTCGTCGATTTGATTCTGAAGCGTTTGCATCTGACTCTCTCTGTTGTTGTTGAGCTTAAATTTCTGAAAAAGCAGTCTCAATAGAGCTTCGTAAATAAGTTTATACATGCGTACATCTCGATTATAGCATTTTCCACTTAAAATGCTGTTGATGGATCCTTGTGCAACCACGTCACTTAACGTAGCAACGTCTTTGATACCGGCATCTCCATAGCATTTTCCAATCACAGCCAAAATAGACATGATAAGATGGAACGGACCAAGCATGAGCACAACAAAATCAAATTCATCCTTCTCCCAAAGAACTTGAGCTGCTTTGACGAACAGGGCTTGATCACATACTACAACAATTGATGAAAGATTTAGGCGTTGTTTTATATCTGCTGCTCTCTTCAGAATCTCATATACAGTTGAAAAATCAGTTGCAGGATGGTCCAATGTATCCAAGTATCCTATTTTGCTTTTAATTATCACAGCCTTATCGTGTGTTAGAATGTTGAAGCCAGTCCAGCTTGGAACAGACATCTCCGGTCTACTAGATACGTATCTAGAAAGTGCCCAAAGTATACTACTTTTTCTTAGATCTTCAGACAGAGATTTATTTTGAGAGTTTGTTTTCACTTAAATGTAGAATTCCAGGGCCTTTCTTTGAACTAGGGTAGAAGGATTCCAGTCCTTCCTTCTAACATGACGAGCAAGAGTCTTAACTTTCGTTCCGAGAGGTTCTTCCGTCTCCGCCTTTTCTTGTATTTCCTTTTGGACACTTCTCAACACCTTCTTCTGGCTTCATTGGAGTTGACTGTGCGCTAACACGCCATTTCTAAACGCCTGACAACAAGAATGGTGATAATTCTGGAATGTGAATTTGTTATCAACGATTACTGTTATTACTTTATTTGTATGGTATTATCCTTGAATGTAATGCAAGATGTTTCAGTCTTAATGCATTTGCTAAAGCTTATACTCCCAATGTGTATAATGTAATAGTTGTATACTAATAGTGAAACCAAACTCCCGATGGGCAGGCGCTCGGCACCTGCGGTGCTGGGGCCAGGGTCCTGCGGTGTAGCCGGTCGGTGTAGGATGCGGATGCTAGCTGGGATGTAGCCACTTGTTGTTGTGGGCACTTGCTGAGTTGCGGTCATGCGAAGATGCGTCATTTGTTGATGTCTGGATGACCAGTAGTTGATGTCAGCCTTCATGGAGTGTTTGCCGTTTTGCCGAATTCCCTTTCGCTGAATGACCTTACAGCTATTTAGATCAAAACTCTTATGAGATCTTGATTTCGGCGAAAGGGGATATCCCGTTTGGCCGAATCCCCTTTCGCCGAAAATGGAGTTAGGGAAATCTTGACCTGTTTGAGGGATTATTCCTTGAGAGTCAGGGAAAGAGTTTCCCTGACGGATTGAAACAATTTCGTGCACAACTGCGATAAGTAATACTGTAAATAACATCCTTTTATTTTTAGTAATGTGTATGTACTTTCTAATACATACAAATGGTACTCATGTATAGTCCTCAGCCATACCCTTTCTTTGATACGGTATATGCAGGATTTTTGGGAGGCGCTGACGATCATACCATGAACAAGTAATGGTGGCTTATTTTGATATTTTCGGCGGATATGATATTGTAAATATAGGTAAATTGGTTAATATTGTAATGCAATTCAAACTACCATATAATATAATAAAATTTATATGGAATTTATTGAAAATCACACATACAAATGCATACTATTAATCATGGTATCATGATATTCATCATGGTATCCATCAAAATTTTCCGCAGGAATCTGTTTTAAGTCCATTACTTTTCTTGATATAAACGGTGGATATTTTGACGTTGAATTCTTCTGACCTCACGGTGTTAGCTTATGCAGGTGACTTTTGTGTCATCTATAGTTCCTAAAATTAATAATAATAATAAAAAACCTTTTAGTACATTTGAAAGGGAACTTAACGAAGTGATTAATGCGTTAAGAAAGAGAGAATCTACAATTTCATAAGAGAAAGCAAGAATTCAAGGTTATAAGTGCTTTTGTGATGAATGTTCTTATAAAAAGTTTAATGTATTTACAGAAAATGTATTCAATTCTACATACTGGTTTGCTATGGCTTTCCTTTTATTTTAAGCAGGTTTATCAAGAAATGCCTTATCGCCTACGCTAAATCGCTACAGTGCACAACCAATATAGTAATGATAAGAGGACTTGCATCAGACCTTTCTAGAAGAATAACAGTGGTTAGCAATTTCTTAATAATTAATGTCAACAATCAAGTTATTTTAACCTATCTACATTGGGCAAAGTGCCAGCGTCCAAGATACATGGAATGAAAAAAATACAAGAAAACTATACAGCACGATTTATAAATGGAGTAGAATTAAATATAAGGTACACAATCATTCCCACGCTGAATCATACATCCCTATCAATATTAATTTTGCTAGTAACGATATAGGCAGAAAGTTTCAGTCAACCTAGATGAAAACAATATGATACTGCATCTACGTATGTATTTGAAAAGATCTATCTCTCGAGACACTACTCTCTGTTTAAGAGTTTGAATCCTTTCATTCAGCCGCCTATACTTCGCCTTTTGTTTCCTTGGCGTATTTCCCACTTCCAACATTATCATTTCAATTTCAGCCTGCTCTTGTTTCGCCAGTTCTAGAAAGACGAAGATATTTGGATGTTCCTTT
>JAGDQP010023689.1:0-24230 GCA_022664845.1 Lepisma saccharinum | reverse complement strand
GTTTATGAATCATCATCAATCGCAACAATTATATCAAGCTCCAAGGTAACTATTTATTATTACGTAATTACACAGCAACGTACAAGGATGTGATTGAGATACCATTTCCGTTCTCATTTACAAATCTATAATACGAACTACCTTCGTGAAACTTCGATTTGACATTGCTTCAGAATAACTTTTGAAACGTTATAAGAACCACGTGACATTCCAGAAACAATGTGTGATGTGAACACCAGTAATATAACTTTTCCAAGGAATGATCCAGGATTTCACCTTGAACAAGTGTAATATAAGAACCTTCCTTGAAATGATTTAAATTTCACCTTGAACAGCGTAACCTTCCCACGTGAAACCGATCGATCAGTGTTCCCTTCGATTCGAAAACAAACAATTATAAATGTTACTGAAATCTTTCTTCTGGAGGCACTCGCATACAGCCATCTAAAGACCCCACATCTTCAGCTCAGGATCATCGTACGTCTATTTACAAACTTTCTTCAATCTGGACGTATATAGATATCCTTCATTTGGGGTTTAAAAACGGTTAAACCAGTGAAAGTGAAAGTGACAGTTCATAACTCGAAGTGCATCCAACACATCTTAACATCAGCTCCAAGACATCTTAAATTTTGAAGGTACGTTGCTCTCTCTAAATTGTTTAAACGGTATATGTTATCAGTTCGATATAATTTGGTATTTGGAGCATAGCTTAACTTAACTTGAATTTAATGTACCTGTAAATCAAATTTTGTGTAATCAGTAATGCTTCATGATTCATAACACCGACACCGACGAGACATGTGCGCAGTTCTTATTTACGCTCAAAGTTTAAATGTATAACTTGTATAGTTTAGATTTACTAGCGAAGACTTATAATAAACGTCATCATTAAATGTTCATCAGTCTTTACTCATCCATAGCCGAGTCCGTTAAAGAAGGAATACCATGCCGGCAGCTCGGACACTTCCCGTGAAGTCCAGCGCCCTCGTTATTATTTAGAAAGAGGTTTTGCTATGGTTCGTGGGTTTCAATTTCAGTAAGTCAATGGCGCGCGGCAATATCTAATGAAATCCTTCCTAGCAAATTTCATGACCTTTGTTGGAAGTTAGATCTGCGGGATCTTACTCCTCATAGAGTTACGGATTTCTCAGTCCATATTTCTCTATGTTTGCCATTGATCTATAAGATATAAATATCATACAAGAAATAAAAGTGAGACTCAACCCATTTCGAAGACTGTACATATAAGCTACCGCCAGGCTTCAGCAGCGAGCATCCTGCATAGAATTGAATTTGAATTTTATATATAGGTTCTAGCAATCTAAGGCTCAGGTTGGGATAGCGGAGGGAAAAAGTTTCTTGACAGTGTTGTTGGCCAGTGCCTATGTTGAACGTGACATCCCGCCATTTGCCTGGTGTGACTGAGGAAAACCTTAGTCAGAACAGTGGGCCGCTGGAATCGAACCGACGACCTTCCTAATGCTAAACCAACGCAATGTTCCTACGGCGACTCGGTTCCTAATTATATTGCTAAGACTGGTGTAAAAATATCACCTCATCCACTGTCCTTCTCAGCCTTCTATCTGGATGAATTATACGGTTTGTAATTGGTCTTGACGAAAACTTTCAAATCCCACCTCCCTAACCCTACTACTTTCAAGTTGAATCTCGGGATCCTCCTTGCTATATATACGAACGATAGGGGTCCAAGTTTTAATTCGATTTCGCAAGACCATTGGACAGACAAGTCAACCACATTCCTAGCCATACTACTTCCGAAGTTGAAAATTAACTTCCCGCATTTCGGGATCCGCCAATGCGACTGAATGATTGATATAATTTGAATTCAAAAACACTGAACTGCTGAACAGACTATATTATACGTAAAAAATAAAATACACGTTTTCTTTGTTTTTTACGTATAATATAGTCTTGTTCAGCAGTTCGGTGTTTTTTATCTTTATTGCAAGACGTACAACTATCTTTTGTTGTCAGTTTGAATTCATTTGTCGCGTCTTATCGAACGATACTTCACCCACATTCTCAATCACAGAAGTTTCAAAGTAGAAAATCTCCCTGATGATACAGGTTTGAATTCGTTTTCACAAGACCTTCTCAACTTCAACTTAAGATATTCCTATCCCGATTAAATCCAAGGTTGAAAATAAGCCAACGAAACTATGTATACGCCCGTCCTAGCTCTATGAATGATACGGTTTTGAACTCGATTTTACCGAGACCTATCCACTCATTTTTTTAATTAATCAAAACCATTTCTAAACAACCTTGTACACACAAATTTTGATTTGATTTCGGCTTGGAAAGAAGTGAAAATAACTATATGAATATATTGGACAAGTTATATACCTTAATTCAATGCGATGGTGACCCCTTCTTCACAGACAGAGTGGCTTCTTCAGTCCCAATCGCCTTTTCTCGAAATACCATATCACTTCGAATCATGAATAACTTAGGTGTTGGTTGCCATGTAAACAAATAAACGTTAATTAGCTACCCACACTCGACGTAATAAGTAGTTCCGAGTAATTAGTACTTATTCATTCAAGTTCGTTTTATGGAAAATGAAAGAGTTTGTACTCTTTGAAAATCAGTTATTCAAACAATAGAATTGTATGAAGATAATATCTAACTCTACAAATTAAACATCAAAAATATTTTCCGTTCGAATAGGGAAAAAACAATTTCCTTGAGTCTTTAATTAGACTTAATTGAACTCAAATGAAACATAACTCATTTCCTTGTTCGCCATACTCGTAATTAATTTAATTGTAGTTTCCCTCGAACAAGAAAAATCACTATTCTTTGTAGTTGTCGATAATAATAACAATTCATAAATGAGTTTCAATTAGATAGAAATTATAAATAAAATAGATATAAATATATCAAAGGAAGTGACATTGAAGAAATATTTTGAAACTTCTCTCAATATGAAGATCCCGCAAGAATTATTTTGAGTAAATAATGATAATGAGGACTAGAGATATAATAGCTTAAAATCACTTTTAAATATGGTTGATCTTAAAGTATCTGGGAATGGTAAATTTCATTTTGAGTTAATTTTGAAATAAGATTTTGGTTGACCAGTAGTGAATGTACAAATCTCCCGCCTGTAGGCATGAACAAATGGGCCATTCAGTAACTTAGGTACCTTCTATCGTCGCTCTTTTCATGAAGTGACGAATGCTAAATATTCGTCACTGCGTGAAAACAGCGACGAAATACCCTTTCTCTCAATTATTCTGTGATGAAATTAGAGTTTTGATTTAGGTTTTTCGATTTCTAACCTCAAAATTTTAAAATTCGCGATATACTCGAGAAATTCTGGGTTGTGTTTTCTTTTCGTCCCTGTTATTGCATTTTTCACACTAGCTGGGAAAACAAGAAAAACACACTAGCTGTGCTTGACGAAGCTATGTACTTTATGACTTAATATGGATCTTTTAACGGATGTTTTATTTACTAACAACGACAGTCACTATGCCAAGAGGTACAAACTCGATACGGAAAGGAATTTATTAGTAATATGGGATTTTCGTATCTTGGAAATGGTGAGAAAAATGTTTAATATACAAGGTGTATGCATACGTTTTTGCCGGTTTTTGTGGTAAAGAAAACACGTAATTTTCAAGGTAAATTAATTTTGTTTTATTCAAAATATTGGCCATTGCCATATACACATTTCGCCCATCTTTCTGGTAATTGATGCATACCCTGCCAGAAAAACTGCTTGTGTTTTGCGGCAAACCATTCGTCGAACCATTTTCCAACGTCTTCGAAATTGCTGAAGTGCTGCTCTACGAGCGCGTGCCTCATTGATGCGAAGAGGTGATAGTCAGATAGTGCCAGGTCTGGGGAGTACGGAAGGTGCGGAAGGATGTCCCATCCAAGCGGTTTCAAGGTGTCTTTCACTGGTTTTGCTGTGTGAGACAGCGCATTGTCGTGTAACACAATCACTTTGTCACGTCTTCGGGCCCATTCCGGTCGGCTTTCGATCAATGCGTGATTTAAATTAATCATTTGTTGGCGATAGTGTTGTGCATTAACGGTTTCGCCTGGCTTCAAGGGTTCATAATACACAATACTGCTCTGGTCCCACCAGACACAAAGCATGGTCTTCTTGCAGAAGCAATCTGGCCTTGGTGCTGAAGGACCGGCTTCGTCAGGTGGAAGCCACGATTTTTTCCGCTTTGGGTTTTCAAAATAAATCCATTTTTGTCACCCGTCACAATTCGATAAAAATAAGGATTTTCTTTCGTGGTGTTGAAGCAGCATTTCACAAGTGACTTTGCGATTTTCCATTTGACGTTCATTCAAATCGTGTGGGACCCATTTACCCAGTTTACTGATCTTCACCATTGCTCGTAAACGTCTGCTGATTGTTTCTTCTAACACATTTAATGCTCTTGCCACTTGCTGTTGAGTTTGAGTTGGGTCATCCTCCAATAACACCTAAAATTGCTCGTTTTCGCACTTTTGTTGTCTACCAGAGCGCACACTGTATTTCACATTGAAATCACCACTTTTAAATTGTCGAAACCATGTCTCAAATGTTCTAATCGATGAAGCGTGTTCACCATATGTTTCTATCAGCACACGATGACTTTAAACAGCCTTTTTCTTTTGATTAAATAAGAAAAGCAATGCGTGCCGCAAATGTTCTTTTCCAGGCACAAACTTCGATATGATCACTGAACGATAAAACAAACACGCTAATCTTTGGCGGACTCAATTTGTGTGTGTTTGTAGTTTAATGTCAGACGAACAAAATGACGTATGTGTCAAATGAATACGCTGCGCACTTTTCGCAGGCGCCATCTCTTAGGTAAACCGGAAACTACCTATGCATACACCTGGTATGTCGTATTATTTATTCTATAAATATTAGTTTATTTTCCGGCCAACGGTGGCTCAGTTCGTAGAGCGCTCACTTCTGATGCTAGGGGACGTCGGATCGATCCCTGCTCATGCCATGTGGGCTTTGTGGTGGACAAACATCGTGTGCGTGTGTTTTGTCGGGGTACTCCCGTTTCCTCCCACTTTCTTCATTCCAGCAATTCATCCCATCATCATCATCGTTACGGCCTAAGCCATATTTGCTTAAATCCCTTAAAATTCAAAATTAGCTTTATTTTCCCCTTTTTATTATCATATTTCGGGAAAAAACATAAGTTGTGTTCGCGGTGTTGAAATCTTCTTGAAAGGCTAATTTAGAGAAAGAATCATAGCATGATGGTTAAATTTAGTACTCATGCTAGAACAATGTAGGCTAACCTAAAGAGAGTGTATATGCGTATTTTCCGAATCGACTGTACACTCTGACACGTTATGTACAGTAAATTTGTATTCTTGCTGTGATATAAACTAAATCAATAAAAGTGAACTTACCTTTGAAAACATAATCTATTGTACGAATGGAGGTCCACACTCATCCACATACCATGGTGTCTGATTCACTCACTGACTGACCGACTCACTGACTCATGCATATAAATTGACAGGCCAAACTACAGAAGCTAGAAACACCAAATTTGGCATGAAGGTGTACGACAATGAGTAGGTAAAGGAAAAAATACATTTCGAAAAAGTCGCCATCTTGGATCCAAAATGGCCGCCAAACTCATGGTTGAACAAAATACACACCCTAAACGATTGGGGCTAATGTAATGACATTTGGTATGTTACCTGAAAATGTTACCTGATGTATCCAAGAACTCCATTTTGGATCCAAAATGATGGAAGCTAAAAATCTATTTTCCACACCGTTTGTGCTAGACACACGAAATTTGGTATGAAGGTGTAATAAGAACAAGGGTAGTTTAGGAAAATATTGATAATGTTGAAAACATCGCCATCTTGGATCCAAAAAGGTCGCCAAACTCATTGTCGTATAGAATACACAGCCTAAACCGCTCGGGCAAGCGAGATGCAATTTTGTATGAAGGTACACGATCACCAGTAGATTGCGCAAATGTTACCAAATGTCTATAAAGACGCCACCTTGGATCCAAAATGGAGGAACTAAAAATTCATGTTCCACATCGTTTGAGCTAGAGGTACAAAATTTGGCATAAAGGTGGCATTTCCATTGGTCAATTAGGGATCACAATCCCCATTCATTGATAATACGTTCCATTTCTATGAAAGCAAGCGCATCATTTGTTATGTTAAGAAAGCTCAAGTGTTTGGCTGTCGCCATCTTGCTTGCTTTCATAGAAATAACATATTCTCAATGAATGGGAATTCTGGTTCTCAACTGACAAATAGGAAGTGATTAAACCATGGGTTAAGTTGTTTAAGTAACTTAGTTTGTTTTGGGGGTTCAGCAACATATATTTGATATCATACACTGTTTAAATCTATAGTGTAGTCGTTTAATTCAAATGTTGTTCACTAAATATCGTTTGTATCTAACTCGCTCTGACGATTTAGCTAAGTCGGTAAGACGCTCGACTTCTAAGTGAGCAACCCATGTTCAAATCTCACTACAGCCTTAACTTTTTTTCACAGTATCGAAATCAACACCATGTGTTGTGTTGATTTAACACACAAAAGTGATAGTCACGCTGGGACACAGCATTTTGTTGAATTAACACAGATATTTTTTGCAGTGTACAATCGCCATAAACGCACTATTTTCAACCGTTAGAGTTGTAGGTTCATTATTTATACATATAATACAAGAAGACTTCAACCCATTCACGATAACGTTTAATCATCTTCGGTACACTGACTGCTGTGATGTAAGGTAAGCAGTTTGATACTTATGCATAAAGAAAGCTAATATACGTTTTTTTGTATATGTAAGTACAGCCGATATAAAATGAAAGTAGACCTTTGACAGCATATACATTATTGTTATTATTTGAGCAATTGTACGAAAGTACGCATGACAACTTTACCATTGCTTGGACGAGAAGCGTTTTCTGCTGAGTACAAAATTCTTACTGACCGACATCGTAACTTTGATAATACCTGTTCCTGTTGTCGAATCAATACGTCCAAGCTTGCTCGTTGGTTGGTAATAAACGGCAGGTCTTTCCAAACCTTTAGCGTTACTTCATGTAGTACTTCAGTTCCGTTCTTAACCAGTTTTAGCCTTAATGCGTTGATTACATTAAATCACCTCATGAACTTCACATTTGCTATGCTGAAAAGTTGGATCTTGTTGATTATATGAAAGTACAAGATATGAAAAAAATAATTATCACAATAAAACACATTAAAACATAAATTATTTCACTTAAACAGAAAACGTCGTTAAATCAAATATAAATCTTAATTAATTGCTGTTTCTTTTGACAATGCCTAGTAATATCCAACATAATTGCTTGATATTTCTTATTAATTTGAGTTCCTCTTCCAAAATTAGGGTCATCCAGTGCCGGATTTACGTTCTAAGATAAACAAGCTATAGCTTAGGGCCCCAATCCCTTAGGTGGGCCCCCAAAAAATTAAAGAAAAAGAGCATTAGTTTTTAGAAAAAGCAAATACGATAAAACGCACAGACAACAACGGTGTTTTGTATTATGTACTACTTTGTTATGAATGAGTCCCCTGTTTCCCAGCCTCGCTTGTAATGGGGCCCCGTTAAACCAGCCCCGCTTGTAATAGGGGCCTTGCTTATAATTGGACTCTCCTTTTTACAAACAGGACTGGGTTACAGAGGCCCCTGTTTCAGAGCCCCGCTTGTAATTGGGCCTGTGTTACCTAGCCCCGCTTATAATGAGACCCTCGTTTTCGAGCCCTGCTTGTAATGTGGCCCCTGTTTCCCATCCATTACATTCAGCCACTTTAATAAGAGTTCACAGTATGTGTTACACGGTACCTTGGACTTGTTATGCCGATAGCACTCTAGTGGTACCCTTTCGCGTATTATTTGGAATTCGAGAAGAAATCGAGGCTGGCAACAGTGGGCGCATAAAGAAGAAGGCACGAAACTACAAAGTATAGTATGAAAGATCCGTACTCATAGAACAAGAACAAAGTATAATAAATGAAGGAACTAGAGCCCTAACCGGCGATACTTTTACTTTTTATATCACGAAATTATAGATATTTTGCTGAAAGTAAGTATTAGAAGCAGTGTTCAGTAGTATTTTCATAACATTCACAATTGCTAGCCTTGCCACTGGTTTTCATAGTGATCTGTAGACCCTATAATGGATCGGGTACCGAATTTTTTTCAAGTCACAGTAAAAAGAAGCTACCTGTAATATTTATAGGTTATATAATCATTTTATTGCAAAAGTGACGTTTTTGAACGATATCTTAATGATTTCCAGCGAATTTGCGTCGTATTACACATCATGCCATCTCCGGGGCCTGCATTTCATTTTGGGCTGAGTTACTCAAGTAATCAGACCTGGTAAAAGCTCACACAACTGGTTGAGAGTATGGATGGGATTTATACCGGGCAAACACTTTTGGAGTTTAAATCCGGTTTCTGTTTTATTACTATTATTTTGAGCAAATACTAGGGTTTTTACTCTCCCACCCTTCAGGATTTCAAATCGCGAAATATTTTTAGAATTGTCTTCCAATCAGTGATGATTTGTTATCTTCTTGTGTTATTGGCACTTTTGTAGCTATTTTATACTGTATGAACATTAAGTAAATTTAACGTTTATGTACAAGGGGAGAAGGCACAAATATATTTATTTTAATTCTTGGAGGTAACATTTTCAGCATTTATGTATATAACATGTATTAAAATCAAGACTAATGCATTTCCGCACATGTTGCTTCAATAAAAGCTGTACTACTAGTTATTACAGATATACTAGTGTCAGCTTTAAGTTATTTTAATTTGCTATTTTCAGTTTAGAAAAAGATTCATGAAATAATTATTAATCTTTACATATGGATCATGAAAAGTATTTGCTGTCTACAATTTTTATGCAGTTTCATCCAAAATATATTAAAATATGCAGACACGTTTGTATGAGGCATTTCAGTCGATACATGTTACAGTACTTAAATGTGCCCTTGTACGTAATATGCAATAAAATGGAATTGGGAACTTACAATCTCTTGTCTGGGAACTATTGCCTGCAGAAAAAAATGTTTCCACCCTTGTACCCTGTAACGCAAAGGTCTTTGTGGCAATCCTGGCTGGAGTCGCAAAAAACTGAAACGCCCCCAACCTAATGATCCCAAAAGTGGATGACACAGACAAATAGGGTCGCCAGGAGCCTAGAGTACCCACGCAACGCATCTAACCTAACCTCTAGCTCCAAACATTTTCTACACCCCAGACGAGCGGCGCAGAAATGCCTTCCAGATTTAAGAATATCTGGGAAAAAGGATTCCAGATCCTTGTGATCGCTGTAAAAAAATAATTTAGATCGAGGGAGGAAATACTGGTAAGGCGACCTCCAATCTTTTAATTAGATCGTCAGTTCATATTCTGAAGTACCAGCTGGTTTAGATTAGCGACAGATTAAGAATGAAAAACGCAAATCTTTACTTGGGAAATAATCTCAAACGATGATACGCATAACGACTCATATGTGACTCACACTATGTCTTTACTCACTTCGAAGTCTACAGGGTGGGAAAATACCATGTCTTACCTTTACCTTAGTAGGGCCCACACCTGTAGTCTGGATCGCAATTCCTGAAATAAAGACGAACGAACACAACGAATGACGGTCGCAACTCAATCCAAACGTAGTGTCATAACGGACAAATGCAAATAATATTTATTCACACAAATCACATGCTGGAGTCACTTCATATGTCAACGCAGAAATAACCAGAAATTCAATATATAGTTCCTTTCCCAAGTTATCACTTCTCAGCTGGCGAAAGAACCCTACCACTGGTCTACGGCTTTATGAACCGATCAAATCTAATTAAAATCACATCACTTAATACGTTAGGTTTACCGAAACACAAAAATAATGAGTATCAATTGCTGTCAACTTCACGTAACGATTTCTAGCTAATTTCCAATAGATATCAAGACAAACATTAAATAACTCACTGCTCTTTATAAATCTTACTAAACACTGTATGATTATTATCAACTAATGCCGTAGATCGTACCTGGTTAACTGAGAGGAGTCTACACTACGTTCACTGAACATAAACTCAAGATTGTTCGAAGAAATATAAAAATTTCAGAATTTCAATTTATTACTCTGAATGTACTTATTGCATGTTTACGGATATGATATTTTCATAGCGATCTGAACAGAACTACTGTTGAGTTGAAGGAACAAACAAATTTGAATCGCTGGTATACATTGAATTAAGCAGAACTGAAAGTTGCGTAGTCACATATAAATGTCCATAATTTCTATAATAATTAGTAAATTTCGTTGTTATTTTCACAAATTATTCCCGAAATATTGTGTTATAATTTAGAAAAGCTTTGTTACAGAATTACTTACACGAAAGAAGTTCTAGTCCAAAATACATCGTATAGAAAGAATCACTCTAACGTTATTAATTGTGTGACGTCATTACAGATGATTCAAAAGACGTTCTGAATAAATCTTGAAAATGCAAAATATTGTTATAAAATATGACTTTTTCATCGGAGAATAGTGGCTGGAGTTGAAACCAAAATTATCGAACCATGTAGAATAATATTAAAATTTACTATTAGCATCAAAACTGTACGCAAAAATAGTCGAGCAGACATGTTGCTAATTTGATCAAGTAAGGAAAATATGCGGTAGCTGTCAAACGTGGCTAACCGGGAATTTCGAACAGATTTGGAAAACTGGAGACGAGAAATTGGCATATGATTATTGAAATCCAACGAACCGATACTTGTAATGTAAGAATTCAGTTAATACCGGCCCCATACTGATATTTAGAACATACTGTACATTTCGATAAATAATCTCAAAACAAAATATTAAAATGTTAATGAGTTGAAAATTCCTATATAATAATGTTGAAAAGTCATGATAGCACTTATATCGGTTCTAATTCTTCTTACCTCGAATAATATATTTTCCGGTATGTACGAAAACAGTCTAAATCGAAAAATGATACTAAATTTGGTGTTTATAATTACCAATCGTAGACAGGGCTTAGGAAGTACAGATGATGGAAAGCCCATGCATCTATTCGTCTCGTTTTAAAAATTGGAACTAAACTAACATGGCGTGGGAAAGCAGTTCTCCCAGCAAACGGAGAAGAAGGCTGATTCACACCAATCAGCAAAAAACAAGTCACGAAGCATTGACTAGGGTAAAATCAAAGACAAGCGTTAGATCCAAGTCACTGCTGCCTGACTAACGAAAACCTGGATGGATAACGATTAAAAATTAAAATAAAAATCCAAACGAAACACGCTCAAAGAGTCTAAAACCAACCAAAGAGAATGAGCTAAAGACAACACACAGAAAGAAAACAAAACGGAGACTAAAAAAAATAAAAGGGGAGAAAATAAATATAAAAATGGAACAGCAACTAGGCTGTTACAACCCCATAAACAACAAAAAGGACAATTGATAAAATTATTCTGAAATTATTGGAACTAGTCTGTTTGTACCACGCTACAGGCCGCAATTTTGGCTCTTTTGACTTGAAATTTTCTAGGTAGACTTGTGAGACACCCTAAATGTGTTGTCTGTATGTTGTGTTTCTAAAGAACTGTGCAATGTTTTATAAAATTTGTAAGATTATAACATGTTATAAGTTGACCAAGATGTAAGTCAATAAAATACACATTTTATGTGTAAAGATATTTAGATATCTATTAGGTCCATAAATTGCCATATAACATATATTCAAACCCCCAAAAGACGGCGACACTGTTGATGAAAAAGAAACCTACACACGTAAAGGGCCCAGTTATCTTCAATAGCTTAGGTCCCCATCAAACCTAAATCCGGCACTGGGGTCATCCAATAGTTGGTTATGCATATATGTTATCATTTCTCCTACGCATGGGGAGGGAAGTATCGAAACTCTCGTGTGGTTTAGGGCATAGGATAGAACACCAAGGCCCTTAATGTTCTTCCCAAAAGTATTCATGATGTCAAAAGTCTTATTGTATAAGCCTAAAAATATAATGATTTATTGTCCTGTTAAAGCCACACTATATGATATCCTTTTTAGGTTCTTCATTACCCTTGCAATATTTAAGCAGTTAAGAAATAAAAATTCATGCAGTTCTCTACGCAAAAACTTGTACACTTCCACTTCATTCACTACTTAAACTTTCAATTGTAACTAGTCCCCCATTTTTTCGCCACACCCTTCATTTTCTAGCTTGATGCTAAATGCAAACATCCATTTGTATATGTTAAATATGTAAAGCCTTTCGCCCAAAAAAACATGTCTAAAATGTTGAGGGTTTTCCGCCCAGCACTGATAAATGATAGTGGTGTTAGATAATAAAAATAAACTTAAATTTAAACAAATAAATGTTGATACAAACATACAATAACGTTGATTTTTGTTTTTATTGAATTTGATTGTTTCTACTTTGCAACCCGTAATTAAGCAGCAAAATCAACTTAAATCAGTATTTTCTAATTCAAAATTATATTTTCAAGACCTTAATGAAATTATGTAGTGAAACTTGCAAAAACAATTGTATCAAGTAGGTGATTATTACAATGTGATAAGTACTCTTTCACAAAAACACGTTGTATTTTTCGACACACTTCTTCATTCACGTCTTAAAACGATCTAAATCTTGTTTCTAAATCCAACAATACTCATGCATGGTTTTCATTGTTTGCTCTTTAATTCTAAATATAAGTATTGCGAAATAAATGAATCAGCGTTCCGTCTGATTAATAGGACAATACCAAACTACAAGGTATTTCGGAATGCAATAGGGTAAGACTTAAATTCTGAAGAATAAAAATAAGTTTATTTGATCTTTTTAGGCTACAAGTTCATCACAACCTCTGAAAATAGTAGTTTTAACACCGCTGGATTTACTGCTAGGACAAGTTTAGAAATATTGTGATTAGGGCTCTTATACAACGGCAAATGGATGAAAGACGAGAGAATGATAAATACAGTGCATTCTTTTGTTATATATAATTACTTTGGTTTATTAATTGTCGTAATGGAAGTGTATTTTCATATTTAATCCATTACATTTGTTATCGTAAATTTAATCTATCGACAATAAATGTATATATTTGTAAAGAAGCACCTTTTTAATATTTCCATGTTGAAGTCCTATGATGATTGTTGTAAATTGCAATAGCTATGTGATCGTCAACTTATTAAAGAAATTATTTAATCAATTTCCTTACGCTTTCTTGGCGCATTTTTACGAAGGTCATTTTAGAAGTAAGGAACGTTTTGATCTGGCGAGTCACACAGATCACCCACCATCGTCGCCGCCCCGTCACTGGCTTTGCCAGTTTAACACTAACAAAGAGTCGCTACGGTCGTTTACTGTTCATTTGTTCGATCTTAAAATGTGTGGCATAATTAACGATCCTTTACAGACAGTGTGAGGTTCCTTTATAGCTTCTTTTACAGACAGATATCCGAGGTGATGGTAAGATGATTAATGAAGCTTCAGGTCGAAAATGGTGCATGATGAAGAACGGCCGAGCAGACCTCCTGTTGTGACTGACGAACTCAAATTAAGGATTGAGGAAAAATTCAACTGGATAGACGTTTCATTATAGATGGACTAAATTCGTTCCTTCCTGAAATTTCCGAACAATGATTACCATCTTTGTCCAAACTTGAAGGATGTTTTGTTCGGAAACCACTATGGAAGTGACAACAAACAGAAAGACGGCATTAGTGACTGATTCAACAACTTGGCGGCAACTGTATATGCAGAAGACATCAAAAAGCTGATAAAACACTACGATAAATGTTTAGACCTGAACGGCTACTACGTAGAAAAGTAGCTAAATTATCGTATGTGTTGTAAAATAAGCTTACAATTAAAATTCAGCAGATGATCCCAAACACCACTACAGAAATGTAATGTCCAATAAAGTGTAAGGATATTTAAAGGAAAGAATAGTATTTACTTTTTACTTGTTTTTGTATTTCACTAAGCACCAAAGTGAACATTCTCCCAGTGGCACAGATACAGCTTTAAATATCCAGGAATGATCGAAGAGAAAATTATTTACACTTCAAAAAAAAAAACACAGGAAAAATCTACAGTCCATATAGTTTAAAATGGGGGATCCAAAGTGAGAGTTGTGTAAGTAAATGATTACAGAAAATTAATTACTGGAAGTCCTAAATATCACGTGTTTAGGAAACCTGCTGGAAGAAACCCTGAATTTATTTCTATTTCTCTCTATTTACTAAGATACGAAATGTTTGCAAGTGTAATCTTTGCCAAGTAAATACAAGGTAGGCTATCTTCTTGACAACTAATTTGAATATACGTTGTTAACAATATTTATAATTTACTAATTAGAAAATAGATAAAACTTCTTAAAATTTTAATATTGTACTTTGTACCTAGAACACTTCATTTTCAAGTTAATTATTATGCTCAATAGGACCGACAGTGTATTTGCCATTTTTTTCAAAGCATATGAATTACTCCTGATCCAGTTATTCAGGAATTAATTCCAGTTGACAATCCTTTCTTTATCTTTGGTACTACAACGAAGCATTTCCTTCCATTCAACATCATGCACAACCATATAACATTTTCTTTTCCACTCATCTTTCGGAAGTGGTAAGCCAAACTTCTTAATGTTCTTGCGACTGATATTATAAAACATTGCATTCCTTCACAAAACTAGTACTGACTTGTCAAATTTATTATTGTGATTATTTCTTTTGACAAAGGCGTTCAAGCACTTGATTTGATACGATTTTCTAAGAATATTTTTTCAAGTAAGCTAATTGAAAGGAAATCCTATTTCCTTTTGCTAATATGCAAGGCATTTCTTTAAAACTACACTGACCATTATACCAACAAGGAATTTTCATTTTCAAACTTTTACAATTTCGACCCTTGAAAAGCTTTGAGACGCTAAATCGAATAATATCCAACAGGTTTGATCTCAATTACCAATCTCTTAATTTTAGCAATATTTAAATATGACAAATTATGTTTTAAAATTTTACACAGTTTATTGCAGGAATAACGATATCATTCTGCCAAACGTTTTACTATTATCTAGAATGTCATACTTTTCTTAAGTATGACTGCACTATTAGATTGGCTGCACTAATATTGTAAATATAATTTATTTATATATGTTTCAAAAATGCCATTTTACACTGAAATATCAAAACTAAAACATCATCTCATATTAAACAACCAACACTTTAACATTATTTACAAATAACCTGTGGTATGAGTATAAATAGCATCAATATTATTTACATAATTTGCCTTAAATACTATCACAATGCTTGTTCTGTGTTAAACATTTGTATCTCAGGTGGAAGAGGATTATATTCTGATATGATTCTAATAAACATAGAGCTCTTGACTATTTCTAGCTTTAGTACTGGGTATGTAAATATGTTACTATTACGGTTAGGACAGATAGCAATGCGAAAGCTCAGCTCGAAAAGCAGATATATATACACATGACTCAACCATTATATGTTTTAAATAGTCATAACATATCTGTCATATATTGTCTTGTATAAAGTGTTCGAATATTTAAGATATTCAGAAGTTCTGTGTTACTTAGGAAAATCGTAGAAGGAACTCTGTATTTAGCGATGGCGATAAAGAATCTTGAGGCAGAATCAAGAATTATGAAGTGGGTAAAAGAAACCGCATTCCATTATGGGGAGAGAATTCTCGAAGTTTAATTTACTTCATTACATAAGTTACTAGGTTCAATTGTATAGTTCAGATTGCAGCACTTTCTCTCTTCCCTGGCAGCACCATCAACACACATTAACTGGGTTGCTTCTTAAATTCAATTTTACATTACACAGGAAATATTTCATGTTTCAATTCTTGTTTCACATGTTCCAATATGTGCAAATATCAAACAACTTCTTTACATCCACTATAAACACAAGAAACAATTTAATCACGCCTTCTCAATTTTCTTTACGTATTATCTGACAACTCTACACCGCTAAAACATGCCAAGAAATAGTAACAGATGGTTCATGGATTCTCCTGGGGTAAAATATTCCGGAGGTAAACTAGTTACTCATTCGGATCTCCGGGCTGGGACTGCTTCAGGGGGCTCTATGAACAGGAATAAAAAAGACCTTAGAATAGGAAGGTGGAATGTACGAACATTATACCAAATGGGCGCTCTTCAGGTGGCGGTACGCGAGACTGAGAAGTGCGAGACATATTAGTGACACAAGAAGTTCGGTGGGAGGGTCAAGACAGTATCCCACAGGGCAAGTACACGTTCTACTACGGGGGAACACAGTCTCACGATTTCGGAACAGGGTTCCTCATTAAGAATAGTATCCTTCAGGCTGTTCAGAATATAGAGTTCGTAAACGAAAGACTATCGTACGTTACGATACGTACTCGATGGGGCAACACGGTTTTATTAAACGTCTATGCTCTGACATAGGTGGCTACTGATAACGACAAAGATATATACTACGAGCTAGAAAGGTTGTTTGACCGATTACCGAAGTATAATTCGAAAATTGTGTTGGGTGATTTTAATGCAAAGGTAGGGAGGGAAGAAAAATATAGACTTACTATAGGCAAATACAGTCTTCACGAAAAGACCCACAACAATGGGGAAAGACTGATAACTTTCGCGATTTCGAAAACCTTACTGGTAAAGAGCACGTACTTTGAACACAAAGGCATACACAATTACACATGGGTATCTCCGGACGGCAAAACTCTCAACCAGATCGATCACGTATTAGTAGACAGACGAAGACACACCAACATAATGGTCGTACAGAGGAGCAGAAGGTGACACCGACCATCAATTAGTGATCACAAAAGTAAGGGAAAAGTTATGCATCGCGAACAGAGAAAGCAAGGGATCAAAATAACTGAAATTCGAAGTGAAACTATTAAATAATCCGAGCATAAAAGCAGATTATCAACTCGAACTCTCAAATAGGTTCGAAATCCTAGCCGACTCGAGTAATAATGATGATGATATTAATAATGAAATTGATGTAAGTAAGATGTGGGAGGCAATTCGTGAAACAATTAAGAGCGCAGCAAAGGAACGCGTAGGTGAGAAGAAACAACAGAAAAAGAAGAATGCATTAAACTTTATGAGGAACGAAAACAAGCAAGGCAACGATGGCTAAGTAATAAAAGAAAAGCAAATACCAACCAATACAGTAACGCGAAACGAGACGCGAAGGGTTCAGAAACAAAAAGCAAGAATATCTGACGCAGAAAATTCAGGAGATTGAGGAAAACAGGAAGACAAATAACATACGAGATCTATACAAAGGGGTAAACTCGTTAAGAAAAGGTTACCAGCCGAGGTTAAGAATGATTAGAAATGAACGTGGAGATCTTCAGGCTAATCCGACTAAAATTGTCGATGTGTGAAAAAGTTATTTCGACAAACTTCTTAATGTACACAGCGAGGAACAAATAGAGAAATTTGAAATCCATACCGCAGAACCGTGGATTCCCGAACCTAGCGAGATCGAGATCGAAATGTCGGTTAAGAAATTGAAAATTTTCAAATCATCAGGAATAGACAATATTCCAGCCTAATTAATTAAAGCAGGAGGAACGGTACTAATCAAGGAACTACATAAATTGATAAGTGCTATATCGAGAAAGGAGGAGCTCCCAAAGGAATGGAAAACATCAATAATTGTTCCGATTTACAAAAAAGGCGATAAGTCGGACTGCAATAATTACCGCGGAATCTCGTTACTTCCAACCTGTTACAAGGTATTAAGTAATATTCTGTTAACACGCCTAAGTGTAAATGTAGATGAAATAACTGGAGATCACCAATATGGATTTAGAAGAAATAGATCCACGTTGGACCAGATTTTTGCTTTGAGACAAATTTTGGAGAAGAAATCGGAATACAATGGGACGGTTCATCAACTATTCATTGATTTTAAGAAAGTGTATGATTCTATCAAAAGGGAAAAGTTATACAGTATCCTGATACGATTTGGAATTCCGAAAAAATTGGTTCAACTAGTGAAGATGTGTCTCAGCGACCCCATACGCAGAGTACGGATAGGTAATAATATGTCAGATAGTTTCAAGATTCGCAACGGATTGAAACAAGGCGATGCCTTGTCACCACTACTGTTTAACTTTGCGTTAGAATATGCGATTTTAATCATTGAATGGTTTGAATCAACTGTTTGTATACCCGGATGATGTAGATTTAATAGGGAACGATATAGAACTACGATATAGAACTACGATATAGAACGCACTACAAAGCAACACCGATGTCTTAGTAGAAGCGTGCGATGAGATAGGTCTACAGGTAAACATAGATAAAACAAAATACATGATAACAAGCCGAAGCACAGGGAATGAAGGAATTAAAACATAAGCATTAGGGATGAGGTCATAGAGAAAGTAAACAAATTTAAATATTTGGGAGCATACGTAACAAGCAAAAATGATGTCACGGAACAAATAAAAAGTCGCTTAGTATCGGGGAATCATGTTTCTATTCAGTCCAAAACTTCTAACATCGCGATTAATATCAAGTAAATTGAAATTAAAAATATACAGAACGGTTATTCTCCCTGAAATACTTTACGGTTGCGAAAGTTGGAGTACGACCCTAGCAGATGAACATAAATTACGTGTATTTGAAAATAAGGTTTTGAGAAAGATATATGGGCCGAAACGGGACGAGATGACTGGAGAGTGGAGGAGACTGCATAATGAAGAACTCCATGGACATTACGATCACCAGATGTTGTAAAAATAATGAAATCGAGACGACTAAGGTGGGCAGGCCAAGTAGCTCGGATGGGGGAAAAACAAAGATTATATTCTATCCTTTTTGGAAGGAAGGATGGAAAGAGGCCATTGGGAAGACTGAGACGTCGTTGGGAGGACAATATTAGCAGAGATCCTCGAGAAGTAGGTGCTCGTGATGAAAACTGGCTTGATACTGCCCAGTATAGAATCCAATGGCGACCGTTTGTTACTGCGGTGATGAACTTGCGAGTTCCGTAAGCCATAGCGTTAGTTAATTATGCTTGACAACACGAAGAAAAAGTTTTATGTTCTAAACATGCTTTCGGATAGCAGATGCGCTGAGTTCCAAATATCGAGTAATATATTGTGCAAACGATTCGAGAGATTTAAAATAAGTTATGTTTAGAGCGATGTTTACAAAATGTTAACAATGGTGTACTTTAATATGTAAGAAATATTTTCATTAACAAAACATTCCAATGTTTCGGTTGTTTCTCTACAGCAAAGCTTACTAGTGTAGTAACACAAGGTTTTCGTAATATATTACCTAAATTGAAAACATGTCTATGTTTTGTTCTCAATATATCCTCGGTAGGAGTGTGTTCAATGAAGTTGATTAACAAGTTTGTCCCATCAAGCGATGTACTATTAGCTAAACCTACCGATCTATATACAAGAGTTCAGTACAATGTTTAGAGTCTAATGTTTTGAAACATGAAACTTCGTAAAACAGATTTCGAGAATAAATATTTTAGTTGCAATCGCTATCCCAATTGCAAGAATAACAAAACTCGAGGAAAGATGATCAAGTGTCAATACGATATTACCACTTAATGAGGGGCAGTACTTGCAGACATTATTCTTACTCACTTCCCTCAATACATTGTTATACCATTTGGTGATTAACCCTGCTTCCACACTTCTCATGATAACACCATTCATCTTGTCAACGTAAGGAAAGGTCTTAGAAACACAAAATGAATATGCAAACAAACCAACACTTTCGTCACTTACATACCCATCAGTACATCATCCGAAAGACTCCGAACTAAGAATATGATAAGATATTAATTTATTTCCAGTGACGTAAGCGGCCTTTGCATTTGTTTGAAATTCTTTCCTAGCTGCTGCGTGAGATGTTGGAGGAAATGCATTTTGATACAGTGCTCTTAGTGAAGGATCATCGCTTGTATTAAACCGCTTTAGATCAACGATATTTGAGACTATTCTTACTCCAGCATCAACTGCATCCTCAAATGTTCTGATTTGTGGGTAGTATGTGGAAAAAGTGAGGTAGGATAATAATAACCCCTGATACAATGACGAAATAATAAGTGAAAAGTATGCCCACAAATAAAATAAATATCTCTCTGAAAACTTTGTTGGTTGACGAACTGATATTTGAAATAAAACGGCTAACAAGTGAAGAGTGTTTCTCACACAATCTAGCCGATAACGATTGGCACGTCTAACGCACATCACAGTGAGATTAAGTGCTGTAAACACTACAAGAATCGCTAACCAAGTTTCCGATAGAAATGGCAGGTATATATTCAACCACTTTGGTAAACCACTTGGCTTATGAAATAAAATAATCAAAGATTCAACCATGACAGGATAAAGGAAGTTGAATGACTGATATCTTTCGTAGTTAATAGCTACAGGTGTAAGTACTAAGTCTGCACGGCCGTCATCTAATGCACCTAACTCAATCGTCGATGTTCCATTTGAGAGCCGTCTTAAAGGTAAAACGGGTGAAGTGTAGGATATTACTGGTGTAAAATTAACCTGTTGAGCCATTGTATCCAAAAGCTGTCCCATAAATCCTTTGTAGGTAGGTTTATTATTTCTAGTTTCCACACGGCTTACGAATGGCATGAATGATATTGGTTTGGCTATGAATATCGGATAACCATTTAAAGATTTAAGTTCAAAGGGAGTTAGTGCTTTTAGTTTCGAGAATGCAGAAGGAAAGTCTTTATAAAGGTGAACGTGAAAGGTTTGATTTACAAAAGGATTGTAAACCACAGCAACATGGCAATTTGTTTGTGATTTCTTTTTCTCCCCTGATAGCGACCCTGCACATTTATCTTCCAATAATAGAACTACGTTGAGTACTTTTTCAAACCATGTAATATTGAATATTGATCTGGTGACGTTTTCAATGTTTATAACATGTGGAATATTTATTATCACAAATATTACACTAGAATTCCAGGAGGTAGATTTTCTTGTCGACTTTATAATATTTCGTAGTGCGTTGAAATGTTGTAATAGGATTACTATTACTCTGGTTTGGGCAGAATAGTGGAATCCTTCAAAGCCTTCCATACCATCCCCTGATGTCTGATCCTCTGATAATCTAAAGATGCTAATTGCAGCACGCTCACACATAATTTTCAAGACTTGAGGGTTCAGGGAGGTATTTCCTTGAATTATTAAACTGGTTAATTGTTCGATTGGAAGATATTTCACACATGAGAGCAACACTGAACTCTTGTAAGACCATGCAGTACTTGGTGAGGCAATATTTTCTAAACGTCTTTTGGCCACTGAGGTATTGCTCAACCCTCGACAGATAAAAATTACTATGAACAGGTTTATTTTGTAATCCATTTCCAATGATACCAGTATTTTATAAATCCTGTAAGAAGCAAGATAATAATTAGTTAATTAAGCACAGGAGCAGCGGGTAACGTCCATAAGTCCTAAATTACAGAAGTCCTAAATTGCAGAAGTCCTAAAAAAAACTTTCACAAGTCCTAAACTTTAGGACTTGTGCAATTTAGGACTTCTGCAATTTAGGACTCCTGCAATTTAGGACTCCTGCAAATTAGGACTTCTGTAAACTCCAGTGAACTGGCTTCTTGTCTTTTAGAACTTCTGCAATTTAGGACTTCTGCAATTTGGGACTTCTGCAATTTAGGACTTGTGCAATTTAGGACTTCTGCAATTTAGGACTTGTGCAAGTTTCGTCCCTTTGCTTTAGTTCTCAGAATCGCCACAAACAAGAGAACCACCGCCACTTCTGTAAACCAAACGTTACAAATACAGTGGATATTTCGTCTGCCATATTGAAGTGATATTGATAAGCTTGAGAAAACTCGTTTAGATTATCCATAAATCCCAAATTGTTCTTTTTGACAAAAAGTGATTGCTTGTGAAAAGGACACTACATTATTTTGAATTGTCTCATCGTACAAATATTATTGACTGCTTTACATTATGGAAGTGAGATTTCAACATGCAAGTGTTCATTTTAATAATAATAATAATACATTAGATAATTATAATCAATTTCACACATTAAAAAACTTATTTCACTTGAAGTGAACTATGACTGGATGTTTTGGCCACTTCGAACTATTTCTAGAAAGTCAATCCCGTTCTATGCTAGCTGTTAATAGTCAGTCAAAACTTCATCAGAAATAAAATTCTGAAGAGTTATTTGAATTTTTTCATAGTTAGTTCTCACAGAAAGCCTTACGGAAATATTTGACAAATTCGTTATGTGATTTGTATCTTAATGAGAAGCTCCCCAATTGTCCTCACGATTCTGGGTCAACACCGAAATTTTTGAGAACCCATACCGGAAACCGAACCAGAAACCAAGCGCACCGTAGACACGAGCGCTAACCACTCGGATAAGGGGTATTATTATTATTATTAGCGAGGTTATATAGAGACAGAACCTACAGCGTAAAATGGGACCCAAACAACTACTCGGCTTTTATCCGAGGCTTTAGGCTCTCAGCAGGTAATGTCCGGCCTGTTATGGAGAGTTTCTTTACCAGTTAGTGTTTTTCTATTATTATTATTATTTGTATCAAAAACTTCCAAGTCGAAATTTATGCTGATTCTACACTGCTGAGAATTCTCGTTGAAACAATGAGCAGTTTTGCTAAGTTAACCATCCACTAAGACCACCAAGTCTAAAATCCAGTCGGGATTGCATTCCCTACTTTGGTGACTACCTGGGACAATGTCTTTCCAAGATATCTCCACGCCCATATTAATAATAATAATAATAATGTGTCTTTCCGAGATTTAGCAACCAGTCTTGTACGCGTAGTAACGGATTGGTGTAGGCCTTCACCTCACAGTTTTTGCTCATCAACACAAAAGCTGTTTTGAGGTAGGAGTTATTTCACTAAATTTATTTACTAAATTACCTGCTAGCTATTGAGCCAGGATACGTGCTTGACTACAACTGATTCTTATATTCCATTAAATCCATCAATTTCGCTATTTCACGACCCACAAATTAGGAACAAGAGTGAACAGCTACATTCAAAACATGTTCAGGAGCATATAAACTGGTACCGCATAATATTATATTTTTCTGGTAATTCAAACTATTCATTCTCAGTCAAATTATTTAATTCTTGCAATGGGGTTTGAAGCCCAGAACCTCGGAGCCATCTCAGTTCGCAGATACAGTTTGGGTTCTTATTATTTTGTGATTATTAGGGAATGAAGCCCGAAGCCCTGGAATTCAATAGGCACTTCCTTTAACTTGTGCGTAGGGGCCAGAAAGTCTAATATTTGGGCTGATATGTGTGGTATATTCAGTGGGAGCCATTTATGTAGCTTTTTCAATCTGAAAAGCGCTCCAGGTTTCACGAGTAGTTCTCAACCCCTAGTAGCAAGTAGCTGCTAGCTTTTATATGTTATTATTTAGGTTTAGATGCTTCCAGGCACTTTATTTTGGATTCCGAAGTGTAGCGTTTGTTCACCATCTCTCAAAAAGGTCGAATATTTACGAATGTACTTAAATATCACAAGTGTATAGTAAACAAATATGGCGTCGAGCCCAATGATAAGCAAAACAATGTATTGAAATAAGAAAATAAAACTCATTTTCAAAGAAGCAGGTGTGCCATGTTTATAATCTAAACCAAATACAACTATCGGGGACATATAAGCAGTAGCAAAACTGTCCAAGAAACCCACAATCACCAAAAAGGGACCCTATGTGGAATCAGATAGGCCTTATAGAAATTATTAGTAAGTCAGTACATATGAGGGGTGTACACTTATTATCAAAGATCCAGAAACACACTTTCTAGCACGGCTGCGCTGAAATAGAACAAACATTTACCCATTAAAACAACAATCTAGTGCCAAAGATTTTTTTTAGTAAAGATTATACAACAAACCAAATAAGGTGGGGTATTACCCAACGAGAACTACCATACCACACTGGCCTATTGTGATAACCAAAACATGCTTTCGTGTTATTTATGTCCGACAAACTAGACCAGGCCAGCAAGGTACACAAATACTATCGGATATCCGTAGGAAACAAACATCTTAAAAAGCTGTTACAGATCAAACTGCTCTTAATAGACAAACTTTTGGCCAAAAATGACCTAGAGATACAGAAGTGACTATCACGATCATCGTATGC